>CP092879.1:70301670-70524444 GCA_030710605.1 Cordylochernes scorpioides | reverse complement strand
AGTTTGAAATATACTATCAACATATATAGTCACGACCGTCTTTCCTCATGTCACGGATGCGCGCGCATCATCATTATGATCATTATATCATTATCTAATGATAATAATAATAATTATTATTATTATATTATTATTATTATTATTATCTATATTAATAAAATGCAAATTTCATAAGAGGACATCACTAAAACCTTTCGTTACAATGCATCAATTTTGACCAAATTTTCAACCTTTATGTAAAACGAGATGGAGCAGGTTTTGCTTAACGTCAAAATATTTTTCCCTAACATTAACATGCGTAACTTCGCTGTTATCGATTAAATACAAAAAAATCAACAGAGTTAATTTTATTTATATATAAATACAAAATTAAATTTCAACAGAGTTAATATTTTTACATACTAGCTAATAATCTCAATCTAAAAATATAATATAAAAAGCCAACAATGAAGAGTGAATGTAAGATAAAAAGCCAACAATGAAGAGTAAGTGTAATATAAAAAGCCAACAATGAAGAATGAATGTAAGATAAAAAGCCAACAATGAAGAGTGAATGTAAGATAAAAAGCCAACAATGAATAGTAAATGTAATATAAAAAGCCAACAATGAAGAATGAATGTAAGATAAAAAGCCAACAAAGAAGAGTAAATCTACTTATATAATTGCCTTATTCTGTCTGTGTGAAATTCACTGTGTGAAGTTCACAGATATAATTTGGTCAGAATATAATATAAAAAGCCAACAATGAAGAGTAAATATGATATAAAAAGCCAACAATGAAGAATGAATGTAAGATAAAAAGCCAACAATAAAGAGTAAATGTAATATAAAAAGCCAACAATGAAGAATAAATTTAAGATAAAAAGCCAACAATGAAGAGTAAATATAATATAAAAAGCCAACAATGAAGAATAAAGGCAATGTGACACGGCAATGTGACACGGGAAAAAATGTTCACTAGATAAAACTATGATTTTCTAATGTAGAAAATTAGGAAAGACAAAATTCAGGATGACACGGCACACAGGGACCGGGAAAAAATGTTCACTTTATCGAGAGATTCAAATTTACGAGTTTCAAATTATCAAAATATATCTCTTTTTTTTAAATAAGTTTTTAGAGAATTGTTTTAACAAATGTTCGCTAGACAAACCTTTACTCGGGTAAAACCCCGGGCAAGCCGAGTACGTTTTATAAGTTTATAGAGAATTGTTTTAACAAATGTTCGTTAGACAAACATTCACTCGGGTAAAACCCGGGCGAAGCCGGGCACATCCGCTAGTTAATATATATAGTCACGACCGTCTTTCCTCCTCAATTCCTCATGTCACGGATGCGCGCGCATCATCATTATGATCATGATCATTATCTAATGATAATAATAATAATAATTATTATTATTATATTATTATTATTATTTTATTATTTTATTATCAACATATATAGTCACGACCGTCTTTCCTCAATTCCTCATCACTGTCACGGATGCGCGCGCATGATCATTATGATCATTATCATTATCTAATGATAATAATAATAATAATAATTATTATTATTATTATTATATTACTAGCGGACGTACCCGGCTTCGCCCGGGTTTTACCCGAGTAAAAGTTTGTCTAACGAATCTCTCGATAAAGTGAACATTTTTTTCCCAGTCCCTTGAAAAATACTCGATAAGTTGAATAAAATCAATATTAATTGGTTCCCTCGGTAATTGGAAGTTAAAGGAATAGTATCTTGCCTTGGAATTGTATCATTATTCTTGTATGGATGTACCCGGCTTCGCCCGGGTTTTACCCGAGTAAAGGTTTGTTTAACGAATCTCTCGATAAAGTGAACATTTTTTCCCAGTCCCTTGAAAAATACTCGATAAGTTGAATAAAATCAATATTAATTGGTTCCCTCGGTAATTGGAAGTTAAAGGAATAGTATCTTGCCTTGGAATTGTATCATTATTCTTGTATGGATGTACCCGGCTTCGCCCGGGTTTTACCCGAGTAAAGGTTTGATTAACGAATCTCTCGATAAAGTGAACATTTTTTTCCCGGTCCCTTGAAAAATACTCGATAAGTTGAATAAAATCAATATTAATTGGTTCCCTCGGTAATTGGAAGTTAAAGGAATAGTATCTTGCCTTTGAATTGTATCATTATTCTTGTCTCAAATAAATTGACGTGTCATCCTGAATTTTGTTTTTCCTAATTTTCTACATTACAAAATCATCGTATCATCATGATAATATTTAGAGCAGATTGTTGAATTATAACAGATAAATTAGAATATTTATCTTGATTATTTCTAGGCGAAAAGTTATTTCAAAAATTTTATTTGCTAGAAACCTTCCCAGTACTATACTAAATAACTTCCCAAAGTTTCATGGCAATCCAATGAGTGGTTTGGTCAGGCATAAAGGACAAACAAACAAACAGACACACATACATTCATTTTTATATATATAGATTATTATTGTAAAACGAAAATTGAAATTATACCGCGAATGTTTCTACCTCATCCTCAAAGTTAGAAATGTCGCTATTTCTCTTTGAAAATAAATTTCGATTTTTATAAAGAAACATTCGCGGTATAATTTCAATTTTCGTTTTACAATCATCAGCCGCGTTATATTGTATAGATTATTATTATTTTATTATCAACATATATAGTCACGACCGTCTTTCCACCATCAACAATTCCTCAATTCCTCATGTCACGGAAGCGCGCGCATCATCATTATGATCATTATCATTATCTAATGATAATAATAATAATTATTATATTATTATTATTATTTTATTATTTTATTATCAACATATATAGTCACGACCGTCTTTCCACCGTCATGTCACGGATGCGCGCGCATCATCATTATGATCATTAATCTTTATCAAATGATAATAATAATAATAATTATTATTATTATATTATTATTATTATTATTATCAACATATATAGTCACGACCGTCTTTCCACCGTCATGTCACGGATGCGCGCGCATCATCATTATGATCATTATCATTATCTAATTAAATAATAATAATTATTATTATTATATTATTATTATTATCAACATATATAGTCACGACCGTCATGGGCCGGCCGGTTCTGTCACGGATGCGCGCGCACAGGGAGGTCACGTGCTCGCCGGCAGCCAACGGGCGCGCGCCGCCGGCATTACGTCATAGATTATAAACACAAGGTAATACGGCCAAATAAAAAAATAGTGTGTGATAAGGCACAATTTGGATTATCTACTTATATAATTGCCTTATTCTCTCTGCGTGAAGTTCACTGTGTGAAGTTCACGGATAGATTTTGGTCAGAATGGATAAAATAAAAAAAGTGTCAAGGGATGGGAATCGAACCCACGACCTTCCGCTTACCGGGCAGATGCCATGACCACTAGACTACCCTGGACATATTTTTCCGTTCACATTTTTATTTTTATATTTTCAAGACACACACAGTTTGGGGCGGGACGTTTCACAAGAGAGACATCCACGGCGCCAATTTATAATTGTAACGAATAGTATTTTAATTAAAACATTTTTAAAATATATACGCACTTGGGTAAAACCCGGGCGTTGCCCGGGCCATTCGTCTAGTCAACATATATAGTCACGACCGTCTTTCCTCCTCAATTCCTCATGTCACGGATGCGCGCGCATCATCATTATGATCATTATCATTATCTAATGATAATAATAATAATTATAATTATTATTATATTATTATTATTATTTTATTATTTTATTATCAACATATATAGTCACGACCGTCTTTCCTCAATTCCTCATCACTGTCACGGATGCGCGCGCATGATCATTATGATCATTATCATTATCTAATGATAATAATAATAATAATAATTATTATTATTATTATTATTATTATTATTATTATTATTATTATTATATTACTAGCGGACGTACCCGGCTTCGCCCGGGTTTTACCCGAGTAAAAGTTTGTCTAACGAATCTCTCGATAAAGTGAACATTTTTTTCCCGGTCCCTTGAAAAATACTCGATAAGTTGAATAAAATCAATATTAATTGGTTCCCTCGGTAATTGGAAGTTAAAGGAATAGTATCTTGCCTTGGAATTGTATCATTATTCTTGTCTCAAATAATTTGACGTGTCATCCTGAATTTTGTCTTTCCTAATTTTCTACATTACAAAATCATCGTATCATCATGATAATATTTAGAGCAGATTGTTGAATTATAACAGATAAATTAGAATATTTATCTTGATTATTTCTAGGCGAAAAGTTATTTCAAAAATTTTATTTGCTAGAAACCTTCCCAGTACTATACTAAATAACTTCCCAAAGTTTCATGGCGATCCAATGAGTGGTTTGGTCAGGCATAAAGGACAAACAAACAAACAGACACACATACATTCATTTATATATATATAGATTATTATTATTTTATTATTTTATTATCAACATATATAGTCACGACCGTCTTTCCACCGTCAACAATTCCTCAATTCCTCATGTCACGGATGCGCGCGCATCATCATTATGATCATTAATCGTTATCAAATGATAATAATAATAATAATTATTATTATATTATTATTATTATTATTATTATCAACATATATAGTCACGACCGTCTTTCCACCGTCATGTCACGGATGCGCGCGCATCATCATTATGATCATTATCATTATCTAATTAAATAATAATTATTATTATTATTTAAGCAGAATCTATTTGTTCATAATCTTAAAATCCCAACTTGCAGAAATGCTAGCATAATCGACTTGACAATTTCTAATAAACATTCCATTGGTCTTATACATAACTGGAGAACCTCAGCACTTTCTGTTACCTCAGACCATTTGGCAATACTTTTTGATATCTTCAATATGATGAACTTGGCAAACAATAATAGACAGACATCGACATGGAAATTCAGAGAAAAATCGGCGAATTGGACCAAATTTGCTGAGAGTATTTCGCCTTCGGATTTACTGGATTTAAATTCAGCTCCAAAGCACATTGTCAATTGTGAAGATATTGATAATATGGTAAACAAATTGACAAATTTAGTAATTGAAGCTGCATACTCTTCTCTCGACGTCAAGCATCACACCTCTATAAACACGACTACTTCCAAAAATTGGTGGAATAAAGAGCTTCAACAATTAAAATAACATTTACATTATCTCAGGAATTTGTATTATAGAGGGGGTAACCTGAATCCGAGTATTTACAGAGCGGCAAGAAATAAATACTTAAGAGCCATCAATAGAGCAAAAAAGACGTCGTGGAAAATATTTATTGAAGAAAATGAGTCTACGAATGCTTTCGGGAATGCATACAGGATTTTTAAACGGTTAAGATCGGCCGATATTCAAGTGGGCATACCATTACTGAATAAAACTGCAGAATGCATGAGAGAGCAAAAGATGAAGGAAATGCTAACAGCATTTTTTCCTGATGATGATGTGCGGTTGGACAATGAAGAACACACTTTAATTAGAAATCACATCCCAAGTTTTACCAACAGGGAAATCATTTTTATTACTGAAAAGGAAATAAAGGATTTGTGCTCGAATCTTAATATCAGAAAGGCTCCTGGTCCAGATAACGTGAGTAATTATATGATTAAGCACTCACTATTATCAATCCTACCCAGTTTAGTCAAACTCTTTAATGAGTGTCTGGTGCTGGGTTACTATCCTGAAAGCTGGAAACATTCGGTATTAAAAATTATTACGAAACCGCAAAAAGCTGACTACGAAGCAATTAATAGCTATCGCCCAATTTCACTAACATCAAATTTCTCAAAAATATTTGAAACGATCATTAAAAATAAAATACTCAATTATTATAATCATAATAACTTACTGAGCCATAGACAACATGGATTTACGAAAAGAAAATCTACAATAACGGCATTGGACAAAATAACCGAGACCATACTGAAACACAAACAAAACGAATTGGTTGCATTGATTGCCATTGATATAAGTGGTGCATTTGATAATGCGTGGTGGCCTGCCTTAATAAAAAGAATGGGCGAAGACCACGTCCCAGCAGTTCTTATAAAAATTATCCAATCATTTTTAAATCGGAGAAGAAAAACAAGTCTCACCTTCTCGAATACAACAATTTCGAAATATTTATCAAAGGGATGTCCTCAAGGCGGACCATTATCAACTTTATTGTGGAATATAGTCCTGAATGATTTGTTGATCAACTTCGCATCCCCAAATTCTGAAATAATCTGTTATGCGGATGATGTTTCAATTGTTTGCTGGCACAAGACCATAGAAGGGTTAAAAAATGAAACAGAAAGAACTTTAAATTATGTAATACAATGGTGTACAAGAAATAAGCTAAAGCTAAGCCCGGAGAAAACCGGCTTAATACATATGCACGGCAAACAAAATATTCCAATGGGAACTCCAAATTTCATAATAAAACCAGTGGAAGAGGTAAAAATTTTAGGTATAAAATTTTCTAATCACAGAATTAAGTCAAAAATTAACTTCACACCCCACATTAATGATATTCTTTGTAAAATCAACCGTATGAAAAATCTTTTGTTTTCGCTCTGTGGGAAGATGTGGGGATTGGATGCTAAAAAAAGATTAATTTTATATAAAACTCTTTTCAGGCCAATACTAACCTATGGATCTGAAATATGGTATAAATTTATTAATAAAAGAAGTAAGCAAAGATTAAACTCTCAGCAATATCAGATTCTTCTTTGGGTAGTGAGAGCCTATAAAACGACCTCATCAAATTGTATTCATAGTTTGTCAAAAATACCTATTCTCACAGATCAAATAGAATCGTTGATAATAAAATACGATTTGGCCAATTTATCAAAAGAAGAAATTAATGTATTCAGACCGCATGCCCCGACTATAATTCATAACTACATAGAATCAAGAATGGCTGAAACAATAGCTAACACTAATGAAACATTCAGAAAATTTTTCCCATTTGGAATTCCTTTTTATTTTCGTCCGAATTTTTATAACTCACAGTTCGTCACGGGTCATGGTAATTTTGGAGAATTTCTGTCGAAAATCGGGGCAACGGATGATCCTAGCTGTTTCTGTGGAAAAGAAAACCAAGACTCAATGCATTTATTGTTGGAATGTCCGATATTCCACAGCTACAGAAGTAATCATTTTTATCCCATCGAAGAGGTTTGCGAATTTGTATATAACAAAGACACTTATGTAAAATTCAATAATTTTTGTAAGTTCATTTTGGATTTTCTCTTCTGTTTAGGAAAACCATAGTTTCAGTTTTAATTGTGTTTTTAACCGGTTATTGTGTTGTATATACTGAATTGTATATAGGTTGCTAAAATAATTTATTTTGGATTTTCTCTTCTGTTTGAGAAAACCATCGTTTCAGTTTTAATTGTGTTTTTAGTCGGTTATTGAGTTGTATATAGGTTGATAAAATAATCCATTTTGGATTTTCTCTTCTGTTTTAGAGTGCCATGGTTTGAGTTTTAATTATGTTTTTAGTCCGGTTATTAAATTGTATAAAATGAATTGTATATAATCTACTAAAATGTATTTAGGCGCAAGTATCCCGAGCTGGGATATCGCGTCCGATATGTCAAATAAAATAAATAAATTATTATTATATTATTATTATTATCAACATATATAGTCACGACCGTCATGGGCCGGCCGGTTCTGTCACGGATGCGCGCGCACAGGGAGGTCACGTGCTCGCCGGCAGCCAACGGGCGCGCGCCGCCGGCATTACGTCATAGATTATAAACACAAGGTAATACGGCCAAATAAAAAAATAGTGTGTGATAAGGCACAATTTGGATTATCTACTTATATAATTGCCTTATTCTCTCTGCGTGAAGTTCACTGTGTGAAGTTCACGGATAGATTTTGGTCAGAATGGATAAAATAAAAAAAGTGTCAAGGGATGGGAATCGAACCCACGACCTTCCGCTTACCGGGCAGATGCCATGACCACTAGGCTACCCTGGACATATTTTTCCGTTCACATTTTTATTTTTATATTTTCAAGACACACACAGTTTGGGGCGGGACGTTTCATAAGAGAGACATCCACGGCGCCAATTTATAATTGTAACGAATAGTATTTTAATTAAAACATTTTAAAAATATATACGCACTTGGGTAAAACCCGGGGGTTGCCCGGGCCATTCGTCTAGTCAACATATATAGTCACGACCGTCTTTCCTCCTCAATTCCTCATGTCACGGATGCGCGCGCATCATCATTATGATCATTATCATTATCTAATGATAATAATAATAATTATAATTATTATTATATTATTATTATTATTTTATTATTTTATTATCAACATATATAGTCACGACCGTCTTTCCTCAATTCCTCATCACTGTCATGGATGCGCGCGCATGATCATTATGATCATTATCATTATCTAATGATAATAATAATAATAATAATAATTATTATTATTATTATTATTATTATTATTATTATATTACTAGCGGACGTACCCGGCTTCGCCCGGGTTTTACCCGAGTAAAAGTTTGTCTAACGAATCTCTCGATAAAGTGAACATTTTTTTCCCGGTCCTTTGAAAAATACTCGATAAGTTGAATAAAATCAATATTAATTGGTTCCCTCGGTAATTGGAAGTTAAAGGAATAGTATCTTGCCTTGGAATTGTATCATTATTCTTGTCTCAAATAATTTGACGTGTCATCCTGAATTTTGTCTTTCCTAATTTTCTACATTACAAAATCATCGTATCATCATGATAATATTTAGAGCAGATTGTTGAATTATAACAGATAAATTAGAATATTTATCTTGATTATTTCTAGGCGAAAAGTTATTTCAAAAATTTTATTTGCTAGAAACCTTCCCAGTACTATACTAAATAACTTCCCAAAGTTTCATGGCGATCCAATGAGTGGTTTGGTCAGGCATAAAGGACAAACAAACAAACAGACACACATACATTCATTTATATATATATAGATTATTATTATTTTATTATTTTATTATCAACATATATAGTCACGACCGTCTTTCCACCGTCAACAATTCCTCAATTCCTCATGTCACGGAAGCGCGCGCATCATCATTATGATCATTATCATTATCTAATGATAATAATTATTATTATTATATTATTATTATTATTTTATTATCAACATATATAGTCACGACCGTCTTTCCTCCTCAATTCCTCATGTCACGGATGCGCGCGCATCATCATTATGATCATTATCATTATCTAATGATAATAATAATAATAATTATTATTATTATTATATTATTATTATTATTTTATTATTTTATTATCAACATATATAGTCACGACCGTCTTTCCTCAATTCCTCATCACTGTCACGGATGCGCGCGCATCATCATTATGATCATTATCATTATCTAATGATAATAATAATAATTATTATTATTATTATCATAGAGATAGGCGTTACCTCCCAAGACAATATCCAAACTACGGAGCTGACAAAGAAAAGAAAATACCAGCTACTGGCGAGGGAAATGGCCCAAACTGAAAAAATGCCCGTAAAAGTAGTGCCGATAGTCTTAACATGGGATGGAATAGTAACAAAATATAACAAACAATACAGGAAGGAAATAAACATAAGAAAAAGGGACTTTGCGTATATTCAATCCCTGGTGCTAAAAAAGACGATGGAAATTATCTCAACAGAAAAAAAGAATGAACCTTACGATAAGTTACAGAGAAATAAAGAAATGGAAGCCATGGATAGATTGTTGGAACGATGTAGGGAGCTGGCATGTGATGACGAGGAAGGTGGAACACCGGACATGGAGCACAGGGATACGAGGACCATAGAAGAGATCCAGGAGAAAGACCTAGAGCAGATGACAGGAGACCTAACAGACAAGAATGGATCAAGGCCAGGGGACCATCTTATCGAGGAACCACTAGTAGAGGCCATAGAAAGACTGCTGGAGAGCTGCAGGACATCAGGGGACCATAACGGCAAGGGCCACAGCACTGACCAGGAGTCATGATAGCAAATGTAAATATCTTTGTTTACTTTTACTGTTGTCATTTATTGAAGTTGTAAATAAAAATATGTAAATAGACTGACCATTCGCTACACTTTTTAGAGAAAAACTTGTAACCTTTTGGAAAATAAATTTTATTATTATATTATTATTATTATTATTTTATTATTTTATTATCAACATATATAGTCACGACCGTCTTTCCACCGTCAACAATTCCTCAATTCCTCATGTCACGGATGCGCGCGCATCACCATTATGATCATTATCATTATCTAATGATAATAATAATAATTATTATTATTATATTATTATTATTATCATCAACATATATAGTCACGACCGTCTTTCCACCGTCAATCATTTCCTCAATTCCTCATGTCACGGATGCGCGCGCATCATCATTATGATCATTATCATTATCTAATGATAATAATAATTGTAATGTTCCTCTTCGATTAAATAAATAAATATGCTTTATTAAATTAATAAACTAATTTTTATTATATATATTTTTAATGTCAAACGTACACTTTTTAAATAGATTCATAACAACAACAACAACAATTACAGTGCTGCCAAATCCAAACAATCAAAAAAAATTAATTAAACAGAGTATATTATAATATTATTATAAGGTATATTACAACTCCCCCGACTTCAAGCGACTTCATCCCTCCTGGGATGTCGATGCAGATAAGGTTGGATATTGGAGATGTGAGCCGTTCTTGGAGTTTTATCAGACTCATATTCAACATATTTGGGGTGGCCATCCATTTTGGTTACCCTTGTCACTCGATGCGGACCAGATAGCTTCCATTCCTTTCCAACCTTCTGATGTCTTACCAAAATATAATCGTCGATATTCATCTCTGGTGGCAGGGCCTTCTTACGACTGTTAAAATAAAACTTTGTTCTTTGTCGGTAGAGGTTTTGCTCAATTTAACTTTTTTCTGTTTCATAAAGGGGACAGTGAAGATTAAGCTCTTTATCGGCAGGTAAAACAGGGGAAGTTTTTGTAAGTTTGAATAAAGGGGAGCAACCCAAGTAGGAGTTGTAGGATCTATTATGGTAGCGTACTGCCGCTTCTAAGGCATTTTTCCATCCACCCTTGAAGTGAGGATAGCACGAGAGAAAGGTCTTTATATCTCGTATAGCTCGTTCCGCTAAACCATTTCCTGCAGGGTGATAAGGAGAAGTAGTTATTAATCGGATGTCTTTGGAGGTTGCCCACCTAGGGAATTCTCCATACACAAATGATCTCCCTTGATCGGAGACTATAGTTCTCACTGATTTCAGATCCTCATGTTCGTTGAAATATTTTATTAGAGCACGGCCATGTTGTTTCATTGCCTTTGCTTGAACTACCCTAGTAGCCTCGTCAATAATTAGTAAAATTGTTGAATTATTATCCTTGATGTTAGAAGGAGCCTCGGCAAAATCTACATGTACAGTATGGAAAGGTACCCTTGATTGATGGGGCAAACTCATCTTTGAAGGACGGCTCTTATACTTGAACTTGACCCTTTGACAGATTGGACAAGAAGATACATATTTCCTTATGTCATTCTTCATACCAGGCCAAACAAAGCGTTGCTTCATTTTATAATATGTCCTCCAAAACCCCGAATGTCCTCCTGATAAGGGATCATCATGGTACATAGATAAAATTGAAGTTCGATGTTCGTAAGGGACAAAATATTTCCCGTGATCTCTCTCTCTCTTCTAATTTTAAAGGAATACTCTGATGTTTAACAAACAGTACGGTTTGATCGCTGGAATTTGGTGTTTCTACAGCCAATCTAGACAGCGCGTCTGCATCGCTGAGCTCCCTGCCAGAACGGTGGTTCACTCTCATTTCGAATGAGCTCAGAAACAGCTGCCACCTCGCAAGTCGATCCCGGAGATGGCCACAGGAAAGTAGCTGTGTCAATGCGCGATGATCCGTGTGGACAGCAAAAGACTTGCCTTCCAAATACCATCTGAAGTGTTTGACAGCCTTCAACACAGCAAGGCATTCTTTTTCGGTGATGGAATAATTTTGTTCAGCCTTGGAAAATGTATATGAATAATAACTAATCACTCTGAGTTGAAGTGATTTCCTTTTATTCACGTCTCTCTGGTATAGAATAGCCCCTGTTCCATAATATGAAGCATCTGTTGACATTTCATAAGGCAATGACTCATCTGGGATTGCCAGTATTGGTTTTGACGTGATGATATTAATAAGTTTTAAATAGGCCTCTTCACATTTATCAGACCACATAAAACTAGAATCTTTTTTCTTCAGGTTGTCCAACGGTCGAACTATCGTGGCATAGTTTGGTATATAGGCCCGAAAATGTCCTGTAAATCCAGTAAAACATTGTAGTGACTTAAGATTATATGGGCGTTTCATGAGTTTAGCCTTTTCGATTACTTCCTCCTTCATTTGCTTCGAGTTACCGTTGATAATTCTACCTAAAAGTTCCACCTCAGATACACAAATTTGGCACTTGCCCAAGTTCACTGTCATATTATATTGATTCAGTCTATTGAGAACTTTGTAGGTGAGGGAAGCACATTCTTCAAGGGTTGGGGCGCCACAACAAATGTCGTCAATGTAAA
Organism: Cordylochernes scorpioides; assembly: GCA_030710605.1. NCBI lineage: Eukaryota > Metazoa > Arthropoda > Arachnida > Pseudoscorpiones > Chernetidae > Cordylochernes > Cordylochernes scorpioides. The sequence continues at coordinate 70,511,820 of CP092879.1, read as the reverse complement.
CAACCACTCTGAGTTCCAATAAATCAGCCAACATCTCGCTCATAACCCTTTGAAATCTAGGAGGTGAATTTTTCCACCCGAACGGTAGTCTCTTAAACTCATAAAGTCCATCAGGTGTTACAAAAGCAGAGAACTTTCTCGTGGCTTTAGTTAGACCGACTTGCCAAAACCCATCCTTCAAATCAATTTTTGTAAAGTATCGACAACCCCCAAATTTATTAATGATTGAGTCGATTCTAGGAAAAGGAAAAGGGTCCAAAAAAGTCTCTTTATTCAACTGTCGATAGTCAATACAGAGTCGGTAGGACGAGTCCGTTTTAGGAACTAGAATACAAGGTGATGCGTACTCAGAAGTAGAAGGAGTAATAATATCCCCATCTAGCATCTCCTTGATTTTTCCAGCAGTCCATGCTCTCTTGTGATCTGACATAGGGTAAGGTTTACACGCCACGATGTTATTATTGGGCTTCAATAGAAAGTCGATCTCGTGCAATGGTAATTCCTTTTTGGAGACATTGCAAAGCTTGGGGAATATAGTGATCAGGTCATCACTGGTAAAAATAACTTCTTTTGACCGCAAAGACAAGCACTTAATCTCATCAGTCCCAAAGTTCCATTGAATTCGGAGATCCCTCATGGTGGGCTTTCCTATTAACAGTTCGAATGGCATCTCCCTCAATATTGTCGCCGTCATCATTCTCTGTTGATCGTCAACCTGAAGTTCCACCTCAATATTCTCAGTAGCTCGGACATGGCTTTCGTCAATCGTTGTTATTGTGGTCTCTGATGGATAACTTTTCCATTTATATTTGGCCAAAAGGTCTCTTCTCATTAGATTGATAGAAGAACCTGGATCCAAGAAAGCAACAAGTTTTACACCATTTATAATAACGGGCAACATAGAATCGGGACTTTTGCAAGACAAAAATAGGATCGATTTTGTCATCGGGATCGAACAACCCTCTAAATTTAGTTTTTTTGAAGAGAAGACACAGAATTATTTTGATTGTTCATTGTCTGTGATGCCTCCTCAATTTGATCAAGTTTGGCAAAATAGGCTGGCTTCTTGACCACTGTTTTGCCAGTTGTCTGGTAGAGCTTGGGTTCAAAAGGTTTTTTCTCCAAACTGGGACGGATATTTTTCAGCAGCTGAAGAAGAGTCTCTTTGTTTTCGATTTTCACAGTGGACAACTGATTCTGCATATCTGGGGGTAGCCCATGAATCACTCCAATTACACAGGTCTACAAAACTCAAAGTAGTTGTACCTTATAGCATATATATATCGGGATTCAGAAAAAAAACTCTGAGAGATATTTGATGCTCAGGGATATTTATCACTGTGCATCAAATATCTCTCAGAGTTTTTTTTTCTGAATCCCGATATTAATATGCTATAAGGTACAACTACTTTGAGTTTTGTAGACCTGTGTTATCAATAGCTTTTCACTTAAGCCGGGCATCCCTAATCGCATTTTCCTTTGTTTTTGGTGGAAGTAATCGATCAGAGAGCCGCCTCGATATCTCCACTTGAACGCCCTATCATATTTGTCTATGGGGTTATCCCCAAATGAGGATACAAAATCTTCTTTCCATGTTTCCCAGCTAAAGTTGCATTCATCAGCAAGTCTGCTATCGAACCACAATTGTGCAGTTCCCCCTAGGTAGTTTCTCATACCATATATTTTGGATTGATCTTTTACCCAACCATTATTTGCACAGACATTTTCATTTAGGGTTATCTAAGTGGCTGGATCTAAGTTATTACCGGAGAAATCAGGTGCTTATATTTCGACATGTCTTGGTGCATATTCATGCTGGTTTAAACTTAAATTTTGAACTAAAGAATTAACTAGTTTTTGTTGTTCTGCTACAGTAGTTATCAATTTGCTAAAAGTGTCTTCTGTTAATAGAGATTTTGCATCTAATTCCTCCTCATCCATTACGCAAATTTGTAAATCTTCAAATGATCGATTTTTGTATATTTCAATTATTTTTGATGGAACTTTAACAAATCTATTAGAATCCTTTTCTAAATAGTAAGAAGTTAGATTCTTTCCACATTTAAACACGAGCTCGTGATAAATGGGCATTTGAAATTCTTCAGGGATAGATAGAACGTTAGCATCAGGGTTAAAGCTATAGCCAATTACCTTTTTATTCTTAAAATGCAGGATGATCGATCCTGCCGGCTGCGCCATTTTTGTAATGTTCCTCTCTTCGATTAAAAAAAATAAATATGCTTTATTAAATTAATAAACTAATTTTTATTATATATATTTTTAATGTCAAACGTACACTTTTTAAATAGATTCATAACAACAACAACAATTACAGTGCTGCCAAATCCAAACAATCAAAAAAAAAATAATTAAACAGAGTATATTATAATATTATTATAAGGTATATTACAATAATAATAATTATTATTATAATTTAATTATTTTATTATCAACATATATAGACACGACCGTCTTTCCACCCTCAACAATTCCTCAATTCCTCATGTCACGGATGCGCGCGCATCATCATTATGATCATTATCATTATCTAATGATAATAATAATTATTATTATTATTATATTATTATTATTATTATCAACATATATAGTCACGACCGTCTTTCCACCGTCAATCAAATCCTCATGTCACGGATTGCGCGCGCATCATCATTATGATCCTTATCTTCTATAGAAGCTTCTATCTTTATAATTATGTATATTTACAAAAAGTCAATTCGCTCGCGCCTCTAGCGGTGAAAATGAGGGGTAATACCAGCTGACCTAATGTACATGTAAAGTTTGGAGCGGGACGTTTCACAAAGTGACATCCACGGCTCCAATTTATAATTGTAACAAATAGTATTTGAATAAAAACATTCAATCGGGTAAAACACGGGCGTTGCCCAGGTCATTTGGCTAGTTAATATATAGTCACGGCCGTCTTTCCTCAATTCCTCATCGCTGTCACGGATGCGCGCGCATCATCATTATGATCATTATCTTCTATAGAAGCTTCTATCTTTATAATTATGTATATTTACAAAAATTCAATTCGCTCGCGCCTTTAGCGGTGAAAATGAGGGGTAATACCAGCTGACCTAATGTACATGTAAAGTTTGGAGCGGGACGTTTCACAAGAGTGACATCCACGGCTCCAATTTATAATTGTAACAAATAGTATTTGAATAAAAACATTCAATCGGGTAAAACACGGGCGTTGCCCAGGTCATTTGGCTAGTTAATATTGTTGCACCAAGTGGCAGCTTGGCAGACTCTTCAGCCTTGATTCTCTCCTGTGCTGGGTCTTGCATCTTACCAGAGCGTGTTTCAACCATCCTGCAACTTTATAAAAGGGAATAACGAGATAAGTCTCCTTTAAGTAGCCTCCAGAATCCTCCCTTTATTTTCTCACATCAAAGAGAGCTGTGAAGTCACAGTGTACCTAAATACAAATGATTATAATCTAAATAATCTGTTTTAAATAAATATCATAGAATATAAAAATAAATAAATATATAATTTAAATTTCAAATATATTAAAAATAATATAAGAAATACGCCATTAATCATGATGTAACACTTCCCCCTCTCCAGAGGTCGTCACGTCCTCGTGAGTTACCTCATCAATTCTCTCAAAATAGGGTTTGAGTCTTGAGACATGGACAATCAATGGGTCTTGGCCAGGATTATCTTTCGGCTCAATTAAGTAATTTACGTTAGACAGCTTCTTTAATATTCGATATGGGCCAAAATATTTTCTCAATAGTTTTTCACATTTTCCGATTTTCCTGACTGGTGTCCAAACTGCCACTAAATGTCCTGGTTCATAGATTCTCTCGTTGTGTTTTTTGTCATAGTTTCTCTTCATTCTTTCCTGAGTCTTCTCTGTGTTGTTAATGACTACCTGTTTCGTCCTTGCTATTTTATCTAAGTAATTTTCTATATATTCATCATAATCGTTCATGTTACTGTCAATTGGGATATTATCGTCGTCTAAGAGGGACATGGGTTCCCTCCCAAATAACAGGAAAAATGGAGAGTAGCCTGTGGTTTCTTGAATCGTGGTATTGTACGCGTGGGTGACGAAAGGGAGGATTTCGTCCCAGTTCTTCTGGTCTGTATTTACATACATGCTTATCATGTTGATTAGCGTTCTATTTAGCCGTTCCGTTAGTCCGTTAGTCTGGGGATGGTAGCTCGTCGTGAAGCAGTGTTTAACTTTGCATATTTTCATAACCTCCTTCATCAAATTGCTAGTGAACTGTGAACCTCTGTCACTAATAAGAAACCTTGGGGCCCCGTGACGTAAAAAAATTTGTTCGATTAAAAATGTAGAGACTTCTTTCACTGTTGCTTCTGAGACTGCCTTTGTTTCAGCGTACCTGGTATAATAATCAGTCAACACAATTATCCACTTCCTTCTTCTTTTCGTTGATGGCAAGGGACCAACAAAGTCAATCCCGATTCTTTCAAAAGGGTAGTTAGCTGGGGGAATGGGTTGCAAAAGTCCAGAGGGCGACTGATTTGAACCTTTCCGACTTTGGCAAAGATGGCACGTCTTTACAAATTCTGAAACATCTTTCAGCATGGAAGGCCAATGATATTTATTCTTCAAATGGTATGTGGTTCTGGCGACGCCTAGATGGCCATTCAGCATATGGTTGTGGAATTCACTCATGATTTCTTTCCTTCTCTTCTTCGGCACTACCAGCAACCATGCTCTGCCTTCAGGGTTTGGGTTCTTCTTATATAGACATCCATTTTCCTCTTTAAAATTCTGTGTGATTGCTCGTTTGCTTCCTTTAAGGCTTTTCTTAACATTTTCTATGAATTCATCCTCTTCATTTATTATCTGATTCAAAAATAGTCGTTCATAATCTTCGACCCAATCCGTTTCAGGTAGGGGTCCTCTAGATAAGCCATCAGCATCCATATGTTTTTTACCCGATTTGTGTATTATGTCAAAATCGTATTCCTGAATTTTCAGTGCCCACCTTGCAAGTCTACCTGTTGGATCTTTAAGATTTTTCAGCCAGCACAATGCGTGATGGTCTGTAATTATCTTGAAGTGTCTTCCATATAGGTAGGGTCGTAGTTTTGATATCGCCCACACCACAGCCAAACATTCCTTTTCGGTGGTTGAGTAATTTTGCTCAGCTTTACTTAGAGTTCGACTCAAATATGATATCACCTTCTCTTCCCCACAGATAATTTGGACCAGTGTTGCACCTAAGCCGATGTTAGAGGCGTCTGTGTGAATGTAGGTGGCTGCATTTGGATCAAAGTGACCTAAAATTGGCGGATTTATCAGAGCTTTTTTAAGGTTTTGAAATGCTTCCTCTTGTTTTTCTGTCCAGGTAAATTGCGCATTTTTCCTGATGAGTCCTGTCAATGGGTCAGCAATTAATGAGAAATCTTTAATGAATTTTCTATAATAGGAACACATTCCTAGGAACGATTGTACTTCTTTGACCTTCTTGGGCTGAGGAAAATCCCTAACGGCTTTGATATTATATTCGGCCGGTTTTATACCCTGTTGGTTGGTTATATGACCAAGGATCTCAAGTTCTTCAAAAGCAAATCTGCATTTCTTGTCGTTCAGTTTCAAATTAGATTCACTAAAACATTTTAAGACAGCTTCAAGTCTTTTAAGGTGGGTTGGAAAGTCTGAGCTGTATATAATAACGTCGTCCAGATAACAAAGGCAAATCTGCCATCTTAGATTTCCAAGCACATTGTCCATATTCCTCTCAAAAGTAGCAGGGGCGTTGCATAGTCCAAAGGGCATGACGTTGAATTCGTATAAACCGTGGGTCGTAGTGAAAGCTGTCTTCTCCTTGTCTTTCTCTTCAATTTCGACTTGCCAATATCCCGATCTAAGGTCTATTGCTGAGAAGTACTTCGATCCTTGGAGAGTATCCATTACGTCATCAATTCTTGGGATTGGATAAACATCCTTTACTGTTACCTCATTCAATTTTCTATAGTCTACACAAAATCTGAACTTACCATCTCTCTTCTTGACCAGTATTACAGGGAAAGACCAGGGACTTGAAGATGGTCTAATTATGCCTTCTTTGAGCATTTCATCAATTTGATCTTTTATAATGTCCCGTTCTTTGGGGCTCACCCTATATGGCTTGTGCTTTATCGGTTTTGCATCTTCTGTATCGATCCGGTGTTTTGCCAAATTGGTCCTGCCTAACCTCGGCGAAAACAAATCAGCATACTTAATCAAAATTTGTTTCAAATCCTCTTTTTCTTTAGGTGATAGATTTTTGTTTATCTGAAATTGGATTTCGTCATTATTAATTTGCTCTAACTTCTCTATGAACTTTACCTCTGCAGGAAGGCTTCCATGAGCCAATGTTTGGTCTTTCATGATTTTTAAAGGTCGAGGATAAGGGTTCGTTATCCAGATATGAGTTTTCCTATCCGTGACAGTAAGCAAACTTCTTGCCAATCGAAGGCCATTTGTTTGAATCATTCTGTTGTTCTCTTCGATGATATATTCGCCATCCTCTGCTTCTATTGAGGCCTTAATTAATCTAATAGACAGTTCAGGTATAACAGTATCTTCAACGCTTTTTATTTTTTTCAGTTCATAATTGCTTATGTCATGATTATTCGTCAGATCGTATTTTATTATTTCTTTTTTGCAATCTATTTTCGCGTTCATTTTCTTAAGGAAATCTCTTCCAAAAATTAATGTCCGTAAATGCGTTTTCAAAATCACAAATTTGTGCGATAATGCTTTGTCATCAATTTTTATATTTAACAATATACTTCCTACTATGTCCAATTTTTTTCCATCGGGTCCTGCACAAGTTTTTGCGAGTTTACTTATACCATGGCCTGTATCGAGAGCCGTTCTGAGGTCGACCACTGAGAGGTCGGCGCCTGTATCAACCAAAGCTTCAAAAGTTCCTATCTTGTCCACATGAATTTTTAATTTGTATTTAGGGTCCAACTTTTTGATTCCATTTATGGTCGACTTGCTTTGATTGACATATTCAGGCGCGACGCTTAGTTTAAATCTTCCAACACGGAATATCTATTCCGGGTAGGAATATTTGTCTGTGTGCTATGACATACATCAGCATAAAGCCGAGGTCCTGATTTATCTGATATTTCATTCATTTGGCATTTCTCTTCGATCTTCTCTTGGGTAGCTGCTGGATCCTCTTCTAGGATTCTTATAAACTTGACCCTACAATAACGGGCCACGTGCCCTGGCTTGTTACACTTGAAGCAGATTGGTCTTCCATCTTCCGTCCTATTTTTGCTCACTTCTTGACTTTTATTGTAGGTGTTTCTCTGGAGGTTTGGTTTAGGCACAAAGTTTGGATTATAAGGACGTCTCGGGGTAAAGGGCTGGGTCAAGTTGTTTCGATGCTGCCTGGGAGTAGGAGGGAAGTCGTTCTTGTAATTATTGGAAACAGGGGCTTGGGGCCTGGAAGGGGTCTGGTAGTTTCGTGTGGCAGTCGGCGGCACGTACCTCGATTGTTGTTGGGGTCTAGAATAGCGTGGGCCGTTATATAGGTTTCTGGATTTCTCCACACGTTCCCGATACTTCTTTTCAAAAGAATCCATTTTCTTGCACACGACAAGAAGTTCATCGGTCGTTTTAGGAGGGTTCAGGTAGAGCGCGAATGAGTACTCTTTTTTCAGTCCTCCAATAACATGATCGATTTTTGTTTCTTCTTCCATTGCGGGGTCAACCTTGTTGCACAACACTAGGATGTCTTCCGCGAACCTGATTGCTGGTTCATTCCAGTGTTGCATTCTGTTGAGCTTCATTCTTAGTTCTTCTTTATTGGCGTCCAGAGAAAAATCCTGAATGAGGCGGATTTTAATATTTTCCCAGCTCGTGAAACTCGCTTTGTGTAAATTCAACCAGGTTTTAGCGCTTCCCGTCATGTTCATGGCGGCATAACGGGCAATTATGTAGTCTGCCCAATGATAGAGGAAACCAATCTCTTCGAGGGATTCTATCCATGGGCGAGGGTCTTCTGTTCCATCATACTTGGGGATGTCGATGTTGGGATTCAGGACAACTGGGTCGGAACTAGCATCTCCACCAATTGTTGCACCAAGTGGCAGCTTGGCAGACTCTTCAGCCTTGATTCTCTCCTGTGCTGGGTCTTGCATCTTACCAGAGCGTGTTTCAACCATCCTGCAACTTTATAAAAGGGAATAACGAGATAAGTCTCCTTTAAGTAGCCTCCAGAATCCTCCCTTTATTTTCTCACATCAAAGAGAGCTGTGAAGTCACAGTGTACCTAAATACAAATGATTATAATTTAAATAATCTGTTTTAAATAAATATCATAGAATATAAAAATAAATAAATATATAATTTAAATTTCAAATATATTAAAAATAATATAAGAAATACGCCATTAATCATGATGTAACAATATATAGTCACGGCCGTCTTTCCTCAATTCCTCATCGCTGTCACGGATGCGCGCGCATCATCATTATGATCATTATCTTCTATAGAAGCTTCTATCTTTATAATTATGTATATTTACAAAAAGTCAATTCGCTCGCGCCTCTAGCGGTGAAAATGAGGGGTAATACCAGCTGACCTAATGTACATGTAAAGTTTGGAGCGGGACGTTTCACAAGAGTGACATCCACGGCTCCAATTTATAATTGTAACAAATAGTATTTGAATAAAAACATTCAATCGGGTAAAACACGGGCGTTGCCCGGGTCATTTGGCTAGTTAATATATAGTCACGGCCGTCTTTCCTCAATTCCTCATCGCTGTCACGGATGCGCGCGCATCATCATTATGATCATTATCTTCTATAGAAGCTTCTATCTTTATAATTATGTATATTTACAAAAAGTCAATTCGCTCGCGCCTCTAGCGGTGAAAATGAGGGGAATACCAGCTGACCTAATGTACATGTAAAGTTTGGAGCGGGACGTTTCACAAGAGTGACATCCACGGCTCCAATTTATAATTGTAACAAATAGTATTGGAATAAAAACATTCAATCGGGTAAAACACGGGCGTTGCCTGGGTCATTCGTCTAGTATATATATATGTACGATTTAATTAAAGGGATTTATATACAAAATTAAAATATATAATTTTCTTTGCAATTAAATAGTTTATTATAGTGGTATAGTTATTTACTTCATTTTTAGCACGACACTTGAATTACTTTTAGAACTTTAAATACTTACATTTACTATATTATATATATTATATAATATACTAGCGCGGACGTACCCGGCTTCGCCCGGTTTTACCGGAGTAAAGGTTTGTCTAACGAATCTCTCGATAAAGTGAACATTTTTTCCCGGTCCCTTGAAAAATACTCGATAAGTTGAATAAAATCAATATTAATTGGTTCCCTCGGTAATTGGAAGTTAAAGGAATAGTATCTTGTCTTGGAATTGTATCATTATTCTTGTCTCAAATAAATTGCCGTGTCATCCTGAATTTTGTCTTAATTTTCTACATTACAAAATCATCGTATCTTCATGATAATATTTAGAGCAGATTGTTGAATTATAACAGATAATTCAGAATATTTATCTTGATTATTTTCAGGCGAAAGGTTATTTCAAAAATTTTATTTGCTAGAAACCTTCCCAGTACTATACTAAATAACTTCCCAAAGTTTCATGGCGTTCCAATGAGTGGTTTGGTCAGGCATAAAGGACACACACACATACATTCATTTATTGATGAGGCACAATTTGGATTGTAGATTATAAACACAAGGTAATAAGACCAAATCCAAATAAATAAATAGTGTGTGACGTTTCGGTAACAGCGTTGTTACCATCTTCAGACAAAAGTACTGAATGAGAGAATTTTACCACAGCATGCTTTTAAATAGTTCCTGTTATCAAGTGTGTAAACAAGATAACAGATAAGAAGATATTTATCTGATAAACAGATGGGAAAAACACCTGCTGATTAATATTCTTAGAATTAAAAGTTTTTTCAAATATAATTAAAAGCATATCTATAAATATCATTTATATTTCCTCTTTCTTCCATTCTGTTAATTGTAGCACATTTCTTTTGAATGAAAAATGCTTCTTTAAATTGTCTCTTAAAATAATTTTTCTCATAATCTAGTATCTTTGTTTCTTTTAGGTTAAAATTATTATGTCCTGTGATTTTTCTATGTTCTACAAGTGCAGAATTCTCAATTTTATCCCATTTCAGAGCATATTCATGGTTTTTCATTCTTTCTTTTAAAGTTCTGGATGTTTGTCCTACATAACATTGGTCACATTTTTCACATTTACTTCATAAATTAAACCTGCTCTATTTGGTATGTGAGTGTTCTTATGGTTGTTGATATATTGAGAGATAGGGTTACATGGTTTCCATGCAATGTTTATTTTTTCATACTTTTTGAATATATTAGTCAATTTTCTTGCAAACTTTTGGTTAATAAATGGCAATGTGATAAATTTGGCTTCTTTGTTTTTGCACTTTAGATTTTGAATTAAAGTATTACGAAAATTGAAATTATACGCGAATGTATCTTTTATAAAAATCGAAATTTATTTTCAAAGAGAAATAGCGACATTTCTAACTTTGAGGATGAGGTATGGAAAGGTGAAACATGAAGAGTAATGGCGAACGGAAAAATAAAAAGTGTCCAGGGGCGGGAATCTAACCCACACCCTTCTGCTTACCGAGCAGGTGCCTTGTCCACTCGGCTACCCTGGACGTATTTTTCCGTTCGTAACTAATACTTGAAGTAACATTTAAAATACAATATAACGCGGCTGATGATTGTAAAACGAAAATTGAAATTATACCGCGAATGTTTCTTTTATAAAAATCGAAATTTATTTTCAAAGAGAAATAGCGACATTTCTAACTTTGAGGATGAGGTATGGAAAGGTGAAACATGAAGAGTAATGGCGAACGGAAAAATAAAAAGTGTCCAGGGGCGGGAATCGAACCCACACCCTTCTGCTTACCGGGCAGGTGCCTTGTCCACTCGGCTACCCTGGACGTATTTTTCCGTTCGTAACTAATACTTGAAGTAACATTTAAAATACAATATAACGCGGCTGATGATTGTAAAACGAAAATTGAAATTATACCGCGAATGTTTCTTTTATAAAAATCGAAATTTATTTTCAAAGAGAAATAGCGACATTTCTAACTTTGAGGATGAGGTATGGAAAGGTGAAACATGAAGAGTAATGGCGAACGGAAAAATAAAAAGTGTCCAGGGGCGGGAACCGAACCCACACCCTTCTGCTTACCGGGCAGGTGCCTTGTCCACTCGGCTACCCTGGACGTATTTTTTCGTTCGTAACTAATACTTGAAGTAACATTTAAAATAAAATATAACGCGGCTGATGATTGTAAAACGAAAATTGAAATTATACCGCGAATGTTTCTTTTATAAAAATCGAAATTTATTTTCAAAGAGAAATAGCGACATTTCTAACTTTGAGGATGAGGTATGGAAAGGTGAAACATGAAGAGTAATGGCGAACGGAAAAATAAAAAGTGTCCAGGGGCGGGAATCGAACCCACACCCTTCTGCTTACCGGGCAGGTGCCTTGTCCACTCGGCTACCCTGGACGTATTTTTCCGTTCGTAACTAATACTTGAAGTAACATTTAAAATACAATATAACGCGGCTGATGATTGTAAAACGAAAATTGAAATTATACCGCGAATGTTTCTTTTATAAAAATCGAAATTTATTTTCAAAGAGAAATAGCGACATTTCTAACTTTGAGGATGAGGTATGGAAAGGTGAAACATGAAGAGTAATGGCGAACGGAAAAATAAAAAGTGTCCAGGGGCGGGAATCGAACCCACACCCTTCTGCTTACCGGGCAGGTGCCTTGTCCACTCGGCTACCCTGGACGTATTTTTACGTTCGTAACTAATACTTGAAGTAACATTTAAAATACAATATAACGCGGCTGATGATTGTAAAACGAAAATTGAAATTATACCGCGAATGTTTCTTTTATAAAAATCGAAATTTATTTTCAAAGAGAAATAGCGACATTTCTAACTTTGAGGATGAGGTATGGAAAGGTGAAACATGAAGAGTAATGGCGAACGGAAAAATAAATTCGATTTTTATAAAAGAAACATTCGCGGTATAATTTCAATTTTCGTTTTACAATCATCAGCCGCGTTATATTGTATTTTAAATGTTACTTCAAGTATTAGTTACGAACGGAAAAATACGTCCAGGGTAGCCGAGTGGACAAGGCACCTGCCCGGTAAGCAGAAGGGTGTGGGTTCGATTCCCGCCCCTGGACACTTTTTATTTTTCCGTTCGCCATTACTCTTCATGTTTCACCTTTCCATACCTCATCCTCAAAGTTAGAAATGTCGCTATTTCTCTTTGAAAATAAATTTCGATTTTTATAAAAGAAACATTCGCGGTATAATTTCAATTTTCGTTTTACAATCATCAGCCGCGTTATATTGTATTTTAAATGTTACTTCAAGTATTAGTTACGAACGGAAAAATACGTCCAGGGTAGCCGAGTGGACAAGGCACCTGCCCGGTAAGCAGAAGGGTGTGGGTTCGATTCCCGCCCCTGGACACTTTTTATTTTTCCGTTCGCCATTACTCTTCATGTTTCACCTTTCCATACCTCATCCTCAAAGTTAGAAATGTCGCTATTTCTCTTTGAAAATAAATTTCGATTTTTATAAAAGAAACATTCGCGGTATAATTTTAATTTTCGTTTTACAATCATCAGCCGCGTTATATTGTATTTTAAATGTTACTGCAAGTATTAGTTACGAACGGAAAAATACGTCCAGGGTAGCCGAGTGGACAAGGCACCTGCCCGGTAAGCAGAAGGGTGTGGGTTCGATTCCCGCCCCTGGACACTTTTTATTTTTCCGTTCGCCATTACTCTTCATGTTTCACCTTTCCATACCTCATCCTCAAAGTTAGAAATGTCGCTATTTCTCTTTGAAAATAAATTTCGATTTTTATAAAAGAAACATTCGCGGTATAATTTCAATTTTCGTTTTACAATCATCAGCCGCCTTATATTGTATTTTAAATGTTACTTCAAGTATTAGTTACGAACGGAAAAATACGTCCAGGGTAGCCGAGTGGACAAGGCACCTGCCCGGTAAGCAGAAGGGTGTGGGTTCGATTCCCGCCCCTGGACACTTTTTATTTTTCCGTTCGCCATTACTCTTCATGTTTCACCTTTCCATACCTCATCCTCAAAGTTAGAAATGTCGCTATTTCTCTTTGAAAATAAATTTTGATTTTTATAAAAGAAACATTCGCGGTATAATTTCAATTTTCGTTTTACAATCATCAGCCGCGTTATATTGTATTTTAAATGTTACTTCAAGTATTAGTTACGAACGGAAAAATACGTCCAGGGTAGCCGAGTGGACAAGGCACCTGCCCGGTAAGCAGAAGGGTGTGGGTTCGATTCCCGCCCCTGGACACTTTTTATTTTTCCGTTCGCCATTACTCTTCATGTTTCACCTTTCCATACCTCATCCTCAAAGTTAGAAATGTCGCTATTTCTCTTTGAAAATAAATTTCGATTTTTATAAAAGAAACATTCGCGGTATAATTTCAATTTTCGTTTTACAATCATCAGCCGCGTTTTATTGTATTTTAAATTAAAGTATTATTCTCATATTTTTGGTTCATGTCTTCTATTATTCTATCTATCAATTCGATGGGAAAATCTTCATTGATTAGTTCATTTTTGAAGTTGTTAATTTCTATATTTCTTTTAGTTGTAACCATTAATGAGTGTAAAAGCTCTATATATAAGAGCTTTTACTAATCCTACTTTTTGGGTGAAATGGTGCTGTGAGCTAAAGTTCCAATAAGTTCCTGTATGTGTTGGTTTTTTGTATATAGAGGTTGTAATGTTGTTATTGTTGTATGATAAGTTCATGTCCAGGAAATTTATTGATTTGTTGTTATCTACTTCCATAGAGTAATTGATATCAGGCAATATATTGTTGAAAGTTCCAAAATTTTTTGTTCACTTCCCTGATTAATAAATAAAATGGAGTCATCCACATATCTTTTAAAATAATAAACATCATTTTAAAGTGAATTTAGAGCTTTTATTTCTAATTGGCCTATAGTAATACAAGCTGCGTTTGGTGATATTGGACTACCCATTGTTGCACCTTTCATTTGGAGATATATTTGGTCATCATAAATAAAGTATGTTGTTTTCAAACAAAATTCTATTTCAATTAAAAATTCATATTTTGGCAAATTATTTATTTTTGATTCTTTTATCACATGGTTTAATGCATCCATAATTGTGGGTATAGGGATTGAAGTAAACATGGATTCAACATCTAAAGATATAATTCTTTGATTTCCATTTAGCTTCATGTCAATAATATCTTTTTTGAATTCACATAGGAGTTAACAATTTCATTTTCATTAAAATATTGGTAGATTTTTAATTGTTGTGCTAACCATTTTGACAAGGCATATGTTGGTGAAGGTCTATTGTTTACTATTGGGCGTAATGGACAGTTAGGCTTGTGGACCTTTGGGGCACCATATATATTGGGCACATGTGCATCATATTTTGTTTGAAAACAACATACTTTATTTATGATGACCAAATATATCTCCAAATGAAAGGTGCAACAATAGGTAGTCCAATATCACCAAACGCAGCTTGTATTACTATAGGCCAATTAGAAATAAAAGCTCTAAATTCACTTTAAAATGATGTTTATTATTTTAAAAGATATGTGGATGACTCCATTTTATTTATTAATCAGGGAAGTGAACAAAAAATTTTGGATACTTTCAACAATATATTGCCTGATATCAATTACTCTATGGAAGTAGATAACAACAAATCAATAAATTTCCTGGACATGAACTTATCATACAACAATAACAACATTACAACCTCTATATACAAAAAACCAACACATACAGGAACTTATTGGAACTTTAGCTCACAGCACCATTTCAGCCAAAAAGTAGGATTAGTAAAAGCCCTTATATATAGAGCTTTTACACTCATTAATGATACAACTAAAAGAAATATAGAAATTAACAACATCAAAAATGAACTAATCAATGAAGATTTTCCCATCAAATTGATAGATAGAATAATAGAAGACATGAACCAAAAATATGAGAATAATACTTTAATTCAAAATCTAAAGTGCAAAAACAAAGAAGCCAAATTTATCACATTGCCATTTATAAACCAAAAGTTTGCAAGAAAATTGACTAATATATTCAAAAAGTATGAAAAAATAAACATTGCATGGAAACCATGTAACCCTATCTCTCAATATATCAACAACCATAAGAACACTCACATACCAAATAGAGCAGGTTTAATTTATGAAGTGAAATGTGAAAAATGTGACCAATGTTATGTAGGACAAACATCCAGAACTTTAAAAGAAAGAATGAAAAACCATGAATATGCTCTGAAATGGGATAAAATTGAGAATTCTTCACTTGTAGAACATAGAAAAATCACAGGACATAATAATTTTAACCCTAAAAGAAACAAAGATACTAGATTATGAGAAAAATTATTTTAAGAGACAATTTAAAGAAGCATTTTTCATTCAAAAGAAATGTGCTACAATTAACAGAATGGAAGAAAGAGGAAATATAAATGATATTTATAGATATGCTTTTAATTATATTTGAAAAAACTTTTAATTCTAAGAATATTAATCAGCAGGTGTTTTTCCCATCTGTTTATCAGATAAATATCTTCTCATCTGTTATCTTGTTTACACACTTGATAACAGGAACTATTTAAAAGCATGCTGTGGTAAAATTCTCTCATTCAGTACTTTTGTCTGAAGATGGTAACAACGCTGTTACCGAAACGTCACACACTATTTATTTATTTGGTTTTGGTCTTATTACCTTGTGTTTATACATTCATTTATATATATATACTAGCGGACGTACCCGGCTTCGCCCGGGTTTTACCCGAGTAAAAGTTTGTCTAACGAATCTCTCGATAAAGTGAACATTTTTTTCCCGGTCCCTTGAAAAATACTCGATAAGTTGAATAAAATCAATATTAATTGGTTCCCTCGGTAATTGGAAGTTAAAGGAATAGTATCTTGCCTTGGAATTGTATCATTATTCTTGTATGGATGTACCCGGCTTCGCCCGGGTTTTACCTGAGTAAAGGTTTGTTTAACGAATCTCTCGATAAAGTGAACATTTTTTCCCGGTCCCTTGAAAAATACTCGATAAGTTGAATAAAATCAATATTAATTGGTTCCCTCGGTAATTGGAAGTTAAAGGAATAGTATCTTGCCTTTGAATTGTATCATTATTCTTGTCTCAAATAAATTGCCGTGTCATCCTGAATTTTGTCTTTCCTAATTTTCTACATTACAAAATCATCGTATCATCATGATAATATTTAGAGCAGATTGTTGAATTATAACAGATAAATTAGAATATTTATCTTGATTATTTCTAGGCGAAAAGTTATTTCAAAAATTTTATTTGCTAGAAACCTTCCCAGAACTATACTAAATAACTTCCCAAAGTTTCATGGCGATCCAATGAGTGGTTTGGTCAGGCATAAAGGACAAACAAACAAACACACATACATTCATTTTTATATATATAGATTAATTAATTAATATTAATTATTAATATATTAATAAAATGGAAATTTCATAAGTGTTGTTCGCTAAAAACTTTCGTTACAATGCATCAATTTCGACCAAATTTTCAACATTTATGTAAAACGAGATGGAGCAGGTTTTGCTTAACATCAAAATATTTTTCCTAACATTAACATGCGTAACTTCGGTGTTATCGATTAAATACAAAAAAAAATCAACAGAGTTAATTTTATTTATATATAAATACAAAAAAAATTCAACAGAGTTAATTTTTTACATACTATAGCTAATAATCTCAATCTAAAAAAATATTCAAAACAAGCAATTTTAAGATAACACCATATGTAAAACAGTCGGCCAAGAAAACAACAACGATATTACATCTTTCTCACATATTCACACACAATCTTGATTAATAATTAAAACTAATCTTTAACATTGTTTATTATACTTCATAATATATAATATTCGTTAGGCAAACTTTCACTCGGATAAAACCCGGGCGAAGCCGGGTACACATCCGCTAGTATATATATATATATATATAGATGACATTCGTATTAGATATTTTCAAAAAATAAGGAAAGTAATTGAGAAGTGCTAAACAAAAATTATAATTTTGAATTTATGAAAAGGCCACAACTTGGGCAAGAAAAGGCCGCACGTTCGCCACCCCTGGTCTAAACCGTTGGTTTTCGACCGCTACTTTTTACAATAAAATATATACCAAAATATATACCAAAAGATATACCAAAGTAGTTATTCACTGATATCTTACAACAGAGTTTCTTTAATAATATTTATCAGTGTCATCAATTATTTTTTTAATTATTTTTTTTTGTTTCATATCCTTTACCTAGCTAATTGTTTCTGTAATTGGCAACCTGTCTGTTGGGGATTTCCACAGACAGAACCATTCCAATTTGGTTATTGGTTATATAAAAGTAAGTTTTATTATTTTATTTTTGACAAATCATATTTGTATAACGCGTATGATTCTTTTTTAAAAATAAATCAATTTTCTACTGCCATTACTGCAATAATAAATATAATGGTAAGCCCTCCTATTATTTTATCATGGCAGTAAGGGCAGTATAAAATTGATTTATTTTTTAAAAGTATCATACGCGTAAAAAATAGTTTAAATTTCATATAACAAGTGGCACGCTAAAGAAATATATCCTCTTATTAAATGTCATTTGCATAGGTTCCTTCTTGTTGTCGTGTCCAATGAAGAGCCTCAGATGTCTCCATACATCTCTATCACAGCAGTCGCAATGTTCTCTATCTTGGGTGTGTAAAGCTGCTGTTCTGGGTTCATGTCAATTTTCTGTTGTTGTCGTGTCTAATGAAGAACCTCCGATGTCTCCATACATCTCTATCACAGCAGTTGCAATGTTCTCTATCTTGGGTGTGTAAAGCTGCTGTTCTGGGTCCATGTCAATTTTCTGTTGTTGTCGTGTCCAATGAAGAACCTCCGATGTCTCCATACATCTCTATCACAGCAGTTGCAATGTTCTCTATCTTGGGTGTGTAAAGCTGCTGCTTTGGGTCCATGTCAATTTTCTGTTGTTGTCTTGTCCAATGAAGAGCCTCAGATATCTCAATACATCTCTATCACAGCAGCATCAATGTCCTCTATCTTGGGTGTGTAAAGCTTCTGCTCTGGGTCTATGTAAATTTTCTGTTGTTGTTGTCGTGTCCAATGTAGAGCCTCCGATGTCTCCATGCATTTCTATTACAGCAGTCGCAATGTTCTCTATCTTGGTTGTGTAAAGCTGCTGTTCTGGGTCCATGTCAATTTTCTGTTGTTGTCGTGTCCAATGAAGAGCCTCCGATGTCTCCATACATCTCTATCACAGCAGTTGCAATGTCCTCTATCTTGGTTGTGTAAAGCTGCTGTTCTGGGTCCATGTCAATTTTCTGTTGTTGTCGTGTCCAATGAAGAGCCTCCGATGTCTCCATGCATTTCTATCACAGCAGTTGCAATGTCCTCTATCTTGGTATGTAAAGCTGCTGCTCTGGGTCTATGTAAATTTTCTGTTGTTGTTGTCATGTCCAATGAAGAGCCTCAGATATCTCCATACATCTCTATCACAGCAGCAAAAATGTTCTCTATCTTGGGTGTGTAAAGCTGCTGTTCTGGGTCCATGTCAATTTTCTGTTGTTGTTGTCGTGTCCAATGAAGAGTCTCAGATGTCTCCATACATCTCTTTCACAGCAGCAGCAATGTTCTCTATCTTGGGTGTGTAAAGATGCTGTTCTGGGTCCATGTCAATTTTCTGTTGTTGTTTTCGTGTCCGATGAAGAGCCTCAGATGTCTTTATACATCTCTATCATAGCAGCAGCAAAAATGTTCTCTATCTTGGGTGTGTAAAGCTGCTGCTCTGAGTCTATGTCAATTTTCTGCAAGGACGCGGCCATTGCTGGACATGAGAATATGTGGGTAGGTGTTAGTTCCACACCAGGACAGTTGTTGGATGTCCTGTAGGTTCTTGTGCCATATGGATGTATTGTCATTCCTTTATAGTGTTTGGTTCTAAGTCTTGTTATGAGTTTTGTCATTTTCCTTGAACATATGTAAATAGTCAACTATCCGTGTTGTCCTTCAGACTTAAGTCATTTTGGTTTTATAATCACAATGGTGATGTGACTCCAGTTTAATAGGTGGCTTCATGCAAATTTATTTCTTTGAAGGGAAGTTTTCCAGCTATGTCAGGTTGAGAATGGTGTTTTTTTTTTTTTTTTTGGTATTGGAAATCTATGCGGGTGAAGAGGAGATGATCCATAGTTTAGCCTTCATTCTACCTATGTATGTGTATCCATGGTGATTCTTGGTAGCATGGAGATAAAAAGTCTTAGCGTGATGACAAATTCTCTAATATTTCTAAGCAATCCCTAATGCATAACCAACTGTAATAGTAAAAATGTTTTAATTTAATAAATTTAACTTTCTCAGAACAATTTTGCATATTAATTCTGTATATACGAAATGTGAATAAACGTTCTTATAAGACATACCTCTTCAATTGTTGTTATATTTTGCTGAATATATAAACTAGTTCGAAGTTTAGATTATAGTGGCAATTTTTTATTCTGGCATTCAAAAGTTTTTTCCCCGTTTCTAATAATATTTTCCAAGAAAATTTCGTGCGAATAGAATCTTTAAGAATTAAGGAAAGTGGAAGGTGCAAGGGCCGTTCTTAGTTGAAAAAGCGATTTGTCTGGTTGACTTCGACTTTCTATCAACAATATAAGCCAGTTCATAAATTATGTGTCAGCTGATTTCTTTTATTAACTGTAACGCTTTTTTTTGGAATGACTTTGATAACAAATGAACAATTAGAATGTGCATCAGATTAGGCTTCTTTGTCTGTTACATCGTTACATACTGTGCTATTGTTATCTTTAACCCAGAATTTAAAGGTAACATAGAATGAATATTGATTATATAAGCAATGAATAAGCATAAAATGCATAAAAATTTCACATATCAATGTATAAATATAACGTGACGTCGTAACGCTCTAGAAATCAGGTACAGTTATGAAAAAAAATGTTTTTATAATAGAATGCAAATCGTTTAACGAGCGGTTCTAAAACGACAAGTCTAAGAATTTTACTTCAATAAAGAAAAAATATGATGTATGTGTGATATACTTTCTAAATATACTTTGACAATTACTTATATGAATTCATTCAGAAAAACTGATTAATAATTTATTATTTTCCACTAAATTCTTTAACCATTTCCCCAATATACATAGTGAGCATTATAATTGATTTAAATAAATAAAAATAAATAAATAAATATTTGCATTGAGAGGCAAGCTTTCGCGCGGTCACGCTTCATCAGGCCACTGGCTCCGCAAAGACGTGCAATATACATACAATAGAGATTCACAGAAATACATTTTCAAAAAAAAAAATCAAATATAAAAATAGTTTCCAGTTGTAGAGGCTTAGGGGACAGTTTCAATGGGGGTGGGGTTATCTGTGTTGAATATGCTGGAACTGTTGTGGTAGATCAATTCTACTGATTATGCTGTTGTTGTCTTTGGAGATTGTAGATTCTAGAATGTTGTATTTGTAGAATATGTTATGTGACATCTTGTAGGTTGAATTGATGATCTGTAGAATTTTCATGCTGGAATATTAAGGATTTGTTATCTTGGTTTCTAATATTACGGATATGACGGCGTTTTATGGTTTCCACAAGTCCATATCTCAGAAGAAGGCCAAGTGACACTCACTCCTCACTTTCTTACTGCTACTCTTTTTGTGTTGATTTTCTTGCTTCCCTCTTTCTCTTTCTTGTTTTTTTCTTTTTCTTCTGTCTCACTGCTTTGTTCTTATGCATACCTCTGGTGAATCCTGTATAGGGTCAGTGACCCTAAATAAAGGCTTTTTGTTGTTGTTGTTGTATATTACGGCTATGTTCTTTAACTCTTATGTCTATTGTTCTGCTGGTCTCTCCTATGTAAGAGATATTGTCGGCATAGTGAGAATTGCTAAATCTATTTATTATCAGTTTTACTCTTATCCATATAAAAGCGTTTCTTTTAAAGTTTTTTTTTTTTTTTTTACTCGCTTACTCACGATGACAAATGACACGTCGCAGTGACAAGTCAGGTGACCATGAATAGCTAATCACAGCGTGATATAAAACGAATACAACATATTTCCTTAAACAAGTATCTTGATGTTTATATGTACAGTTAAACCTGCATATAGTGTCCCCACTTAGGACTCACCAAAATAGGGTGCTATAAAGAGGGAGTGCCATAGACAGGTCACTTTTAATGTAAATCGCATCGTACTACGCATTTAAAATTCGGGCGCTATAGAGAGGGAGGCGCTATTTAGAGGGGGCGCTATGGACAGATTTAACTGTATATATGGTATCAGTTTTATTTGTACTCCGATTGGTTGATTACGGTCTCGTGGCAGTGAACTGATTGGCTAATCCCTGTCATGTGACTTTAATCAGTATTTTCAATTTCGATTTCTGCTTTTTTATTTAAAACTTTTCTAAGCTTTTGACAACTTTAAACTTTTTTATATACAATAATTCTTATTTTGTCGAATTCTCTATTTTCTTTTTTCTCGTAAGTGATTTGTTTTGCCAATTTCTCAAATTTCTAACTTTTAATATTTCATGGTGTAAATTTACTTTGATTATTTTCTATCCTTTTTCTTTTCATTTTATTTAATTTAAACTTATTTTTCTTTCTTTTTTAATCTATGGATTTATTCTCTATACTTGACATATTTCCCGATTATTAAAAAGTTAGAAATGTTGTACACTTAACATTGTCATATAGATTGAGCAAGTAGGAGAATTTCCAGGCATCTAGGTGTGGTCTGCAATTATATAAAAAAAAAAATAAATAATTTTACTGGTAGTAATCACAACATGAACTAGCAAGTTAAATAAGTTTTGAACACATTAAACTTGCTAACGTCACTATTTAAATTATTCTCGATCTTTAAAAAAAAAACAATACATTAATTGTTCTTTACACATCTGTAATAAAATAATATTCAGCATTAATTTCAACTAAGTCGATCCTCTTTCAATAGAGGTAGAAATTATTTATATATGTGGCAACCTCACTTTAAATCAGAGAACGCGAACTAAACACACAAGAACACCCCTTCAGTCGTTTAGGCCCCCGGACGGAAGGTCTAGTCATGTTCGCATGTTTACCAACTAATGAATCGGTCGATGCAGGTGAATATGTAGTTTTAACTTGGTGGTACTGGTCCGACCAGGTCAATGTGAACATGACTGAACCTTTCGTCCGGGGGACTAAGGGGGACTAAACGACTGAAGCGGTGTTCTTGTGTGTCTAGTTCGCGCTCGCTGATGTAAAGTGTGGTCGCCACACCTTTAGTTTCCCTTAGTTTCTTTTATTCGTATTACAGCCGAATGAAGGATGTTATTGTCTGAAATCTCTTTTTTTTTTTGCCAAACTTATTTTTTATCTATATATATAAAAATGAATGTCTGTCTGTCTGTCTGTGTGTGTGTGTGTCCTCTATGGATTCAAAAACCATACATCCAATCGGCGTGAAATTTTGGGATATTATGAGGTGTATCCCCGGAAAGGTTTACGAAAAAAAATTTCTTGAATATCTTGAATATCCTTAGAGTTATTTGCAGATTTGTATATTTAACTCGCAAGCAGCGATACCATTGAGATGGAGATAGGCTTAGTTTGCTGCTCCTGATGACCTTGGGTCATTGTGTGAGTCACAGCATGATGCTACAAAAACACTCTCTCTGGGGATTTTACAGCGTCGACAACCTGTAAGATTGCCTCTCTCATATATTATACTTTAAACATCTGCTTAATTAAAGCATTTTTCATTTGAAAGAGACTGCTCTCTTAACCCCCTTTAGACAACATTAAATGATCTCCCGTGTCGATGATTTTGTAATGTATAGAATTAGGAAAGACAAAATTCAGGATGACACGGCTCACAGGGAACGGTAAAAAATGTTCACTTTATCGAGGAAATACAAAATTCGGGATGACACGGCACACAGGGACCGGGAAAAAATTATCACCTTATCGAGAGATTCACGACCATGATTTTATTCAACTTATCGAGTATTTTTCAAGGGACCGGGAAAATATGTTCACTTTATAAAACGATTATTTTGTAATATAGAAAATTAGGAAATACAAAATTCAGGATGACACGGCACAAGGGACCGGGAAAAAATGATCACTTTATCGAGAGATTCAAATTTACGAGTTTCAAATCATCAAAATATATCTTTCTTTTTTTATATGTTTATAGAGAATTGTTTTAACAAATGTTCGTTATACAAACCTTTACTCGGGTAAAACCCGGGCGAAGCCGGGCACATCCGCTAGTTTTAAATAAAGAAACTCGTTGCCATTATGATAAAGCACAATTTGGATTATAATATATAGTTATCATATCGTCATGCGTTCTTAATTCTGTCACCGTTTACTTTCGGTTCAGTGGTAGAATGCTCGCCTGCCACGCGGGCGCCCCGGGATCGATTCCCGGCCGATGCATTTTTTTTTTTTCTTTACAATTTTTAAAACTCATTTATATATTATACAAGAATGACATCCACGGCGCCAATTTATAATTGTAACGAATAGTATTTGAATAAAAGCATTTAATCGGG
The DNA here is from genome assembly GCA_030710605.1 of Cordylochernes scorpioides. Classification (NCBI taxonomy): domain Eukaryota; kingdom Metazoa; phylum Arthropoda; class Arachnida; order Pseudoscorpiones; family Chernetidae; genus Cordylochernes; species Cordylochernes scorpioides. Next base: position 70,488,034 of record CP092879.1, on the reverse strand, counting down.
TAAAACCCGGGCGTTGCCCGGGTCATTCGGCTAGTAGATTATAGCTACAAGAAAATAAGACCTAATCTAAATAAATTGTGTGTGACGTTTCGGTAACAAGATTGTTACCATCAGACAAATGGTATTACAGAAACGTCACACACTATATTTGGATTAGTTCTTATTTTCTTGTAGCTATAATCTATAATCCAGTCATTTATTATTTTATCTAATGATGGTAACAACGCTGTTACTGAAACGTCATACACTATTAATTTATTTGGATTAGGTCTTATTTTCTCGTTGCTCTTAGTTTTTGTCTCTTAGGATTGATATCCGGCGATTCCTCTTAAATATATTGCTACATTTACACAAAGCAATAACGCGCCATCTATACATATAAAATAAAAAGACTTGAAAGCGCGAATTTTTCTTTTAAACATAATAGTAAGGACAGTAGAAATTTGTATTATGTTTAAAAGAAAAATTCGCTCTTTCAAGTCTTTTTATTTTATATGTATAGATGGCGCGTTATTGCTTTGTGTAAATTTATGCCTAACTGGCCTTGTCTTTATTGTTTGCTGAAGAGCATTGCTCGAAGCAAATATTTGAATGTTATTCTACTGTCCTATAAGCTTATGTCCATAGTTTACTTGAAAACCATTTCTAAGATTTCATCCTTCAGTGTAGCATATAAAAGCAGAATGATCCAATACAGTATTAGAGCTCTAAGAAGCGGTCTGGTGGATTAAATTGGCGAAACCGCTGGGAGGGTTCACCACTGATGAGCCAAGCCTTCCCAATATATATTTTCATCGCAGTTAGGACAGTAGAAATTTGTATTATGTTTAAAAGAAAAATTCGCGCTTTCAAGTCTTTTTATTTTATATATATTGCTACATGTTAACCAAACATGATGTAGCAAAATTTTCATAATGCGAGCATCTGTTTTATAGTTTTATTCACATTTCTACAGTTCAATATAATCCATAAATGACACGATCCACTCTACAGCTGTCCAGCTTTCCTGAGACATAGGATACAAACAGCTATCCTGCTTGGACTGACCCACCTCAATCCTATATCTATGGCAAGACTCAACCTCAGTATGAAACTTCCTGGTCAACTGATTCAGCTCAGTAATCCACTAAGGATATGATTAAAAATGCTAGCGAATAGTTAGTACTAATGAGCTGTGTGTGTGTGTGTGTGTGTGTGTGTGTGTGTGTGAACAACCCGGGTAGTTAACGTTCTGTGCTTCAGGAACCTGGGATATATAAATTTTTCCATGTATCAATATAATATGCTATAGTTATATGAAAAAAGAGCGCACCTCGATCTATGTAATGAAGATATTTGATCAAAATACTCAAACTATATTCAAAAAGCTTTTGTTGAATTTCACAAATTCAAATACACCTTTATTTTAATTTAATAGATCATCTTTTAACATCATGCTATTATAGTGTTTCAGTTGTTCAACTTTTGGTCATCCAAAGATCAGAAGGATAATTCTGAAAGCGGTAAGTACAATCCTAGAAATCATTCTATATCATTGTCATGTGGAACTTTTGTTTTAAACTCTTAAACATTTACTTATGTATATGATCTTCTTTCTATTCCGGGTTAATTGGCCATTTAGAGCATGGTCTTCTGACCTCCGTGGCATAACGCAACTTCCAGTGGCAAGTGATACCAGGATCTGGCAGCAAAAGATGTCTCGCAGGGGAAGAGGAAACGTAGAGATCGCAGGGAAAAGCGCCTGGGAGCAGGGAGAGGCAAATTTATAGGATCGTATTAAACATTTCACTTGCAACATTTACTCGTAAAGACCCGATACTTGACAAAATTGTTGCCATCCCTATTATTTTATTGAGATAAAACATATTTGCATATATCCCCCTATTTTAATAATTATCATGACTTGTACCATGTGTTATTATATATTATATTTCTTTAATTTTGAGGTATTACAAGATTTCGAGCAAATTTTACTCTTCAACGGGTAAATATAAATGCAAAAGGATCCACGCGTGAATTGTCTTTTAAAGTAATTTTTTCCATAGTTGTTTTTTTATGAATTATTTTTTTCTTTTATATTATATGGGAATCTGATGCTTAATCTTCTTAATCTGCAATGGAAAATTTTTGGTGGTGTGAGAAGTTTTTTCAAATCATTTTTTAGGTTTAATTATCTATGAAATCAATCCCAAGTTGTGTGTAGAGAGATTCATCAACGTATTTTTTAAAAAGTTTATTCTGCTACATGTTTACCAAACATGATGTAGCAAAATTTGCATAATGCGAGCATCTGTTTTATAGTTTTATTCACATTTCTACAGTTCAATATAATCCATAAATGACACGATCCACTCTACAGCTGTCCAGCTTTCCTGAGACATAGGATACAAACAGCTATCCTACTTGGACTGACCCACCTCAATCCTATATCTATGGCAAGACTCAACCTCAGTATGAAACTTCCTGGTCAACTGATTCAGCTCAGTAATCCACTAAGGATATGATTAAAAATGCTAGCGAATAGTTAGTACTAATGAGCTGTGTGTGTGTGTGTGTGTGTGTGTGTGTGACAATTTTTTGACAATTAAAAAATATTTATTGTCATCTTAGACAATATTATACATTTTCAATCATAGGGAGAGAAAAAGAAAAAAGAAGATGAGAAGAGAAGAGAAAATATGTACATATATGAAACATATTTTACAAGATGGTGATGGGAGATGGAGGAAGAAAACCTCGGCGCTGGAGGGTCCTAGACCAGGCGATGAGCGGGTCTTCCACTGCTTCTCCGAGCCCAACCTGTACAAAGTAGCGATAAATTCGCAACTTTGCCGATGCCAGGATGGAAAGGGCGTCGTCCTCAAGGCCGGACCCGCCGAAGATCCAAGCCTGCAGTGCCTGTGTGTGTGTGTGTGTGTGTGTGTGTGAACAACCCGGGTAGTTGACGTTCTGTGCTCCAGGAACCTGGGATATATATTTTTTTCCATGTATCAATATAATATGCAATAGAATATGCTATAGTTATATGAAAAAAGAGCGCACCTCGATCTATGTAATGAAGATATTTGATCAAAATACTCAAACTATATTCAAAAAGCTTTTGTTGAATTTCACAAATTCAAATACACCTTTATTTTAATTTAATAGATCATCTTTTAACATCATGCTATTATAGTGTTTCAGTTGTTCAACTTTTGGTCATCCAAAGATCAGAAGGATAATTCTGAAAGCGGTAAGTACAATCCTAGAAATCATTCTATATCATTGTCATGTGCAACTTTTGTTTTAAACTCTTAAACATTTACTTATGTATATGATCTTCTTTCTATTCCGGGTTAATTGGCCATTTAGAGCATGGTCTTCTGACCTCCGTGGCATAACGCAACTTCCAGTGGCAAGTGATACCAGGATCTGGCAGCAAAAGATGTCTCGCAGGGGAAGAGGAAACGTAGAGATCGCAGGGAAAAGCGCCTGGGAGCAGGGAGAGGCAAATTTATAGGATCGTATTAAACATTTCACTTGTAGCATTTACTCGTAAAGACCCGATACTCGACAAAATTGTTGCCATCCCTATTATTTTATTGAGATAAAACATATTTGCATATACCCTCACTTTTAATTATTATCATGACTTGTTTTCCATGTGTTATTATATATTATATTTCTTTAATTTTGAGGTATTGCAATATTTCGAGCAAATTTTGCCCTTCAACGGGTAAATATAAATACAAAAGGATTCACGCGTGAGTTGTCTTTTAAAGTAATTTTTCCATAGTTGTGTTTTCATGAATTATTTTAATGTTAATTATATTCTTTTATATTATATGGGAATCTGACGCTTAATCTCCTTATTCTGCAATGGAACATTTTTGGTGGCGTGAGAAGAGTTTTTCAAATCATTTTTTAGATTTAATTATCTTTGAAATCAATCCCAAGTTGTGTATAGAGAGATTCATCAACCTATTTTTTAAAAAGTTTATTTTCCCTACGTTTGGATCACCTATTGTCTAATTTTTTTAAAAATGGAAAGAGCATATTAGCGCGACAAAAGACATTACTGCTCTAATAAGCTTTCCATCTTTGAAAAAGGATGACAGTGGGAAACTGAAACGTCAAAAGGACAATTTTACAATTTTATGAAAAGGAATGAAGTCTTCAACTTGATTTGATCAAAATCCCCAACCTATATTATAATGTGATTATATATATTCTTGCAATGTTCTGTCATATAACTGTGCTAATGTTTATCTGGTGTTACAGAATTATCAGAAGATAGAATTATAATCTTAGAAAGCTCCAATGATGGTAAGTAATCCTAGACTGATATATATATAAGGATAAAAAAAATTAATTTTGATTTTATGATTAGTTAAGGTGTTTAATTATGTATATTAATTGGTGCTTAGCTCATTTAACTCTATCTCTATGATTTGTTATCTATTATGACACTCACACACATAGTTAGGCTTAGCATAGTTAGCCACGTTTTTTTCGCTCCAGGAATGTGGGTTAACCAAATAAATAGCATCACTTGACCTTAAGCAGATAATCAGCGTTGAATTCTCCAGTCTATTAGCGTGATTTTTTTTTATTTATTTCGGTGATTGCATTAAAAATCCAAATATTTTGATGAATAAAGAAAATCATGAGTTCCAGTTTGAAAAAAAGACTTTTAGAAGCAACCTAGTTTATGATACAGTTAAACCTGTCTATAGCGCCCCCTCTTAATAGCACCTTCCTCTCTATAGCGCCCGATTTTAAACATTAAAATGTAAATATTTTACATTAAAAGTGACCTTTCTATAGCAACCCCTCTCTATAGCACTCTATTTTGGTGAGTCCCAAGAGGGGGCGCTATAGACAAGTTTAACTGTATTTACAGTGGATAATATATACAGGTTCTATACAGTAGAACTAGCCTGTGTTGTACATTATTATCTATTATGACATCCATAGTTAGGCTTAACATAGTTAGCCACGTTTTTTTCGCTCCAGGAATGTGGGTTAACCAAATAAATAATTCTATCACTTGACCTTGAGCAGATAATCAAAGTTGAATTCATCAGTCTATTAGCGTGATTTTTTTTATCTCAGTGATTGCATTAAACAACCAAATATTTTGATGAATAAAAAAAACATGGGTCCCAGTTATAAAAATAGTTACCACTTAAAAAGAGCAACCTAGTTGATATTTACAGTAGATAATATGTACATAAGTTCTTTACAGTAGAGCTAGTCTGTATTGTGCTGCCTTTGTCAGATTGATTAAGTTCTTGATGTGTTTTGGTCAGATGTTGATCAAGGGTGACGTCCAGGTCGTGGACGCTGTCCTTCCATTTTATTGGTTCATCAGAGAAATCTAGATCTGGGGATTGCTTCCTTTGGTGTCTTTTATCTGAAAAAAAAGCTTCTGTTTTAATTAGTTAGTTCGATTCTAGTAAGTTCTTTGTTATTATTAACATTAAAGCCAGTTTTTGTATATGCTATACAGTGGACCCTCGGTTTACGAGCACCTTGGAGTACGAGCTTTTCGCAGTACGAGCAAAATTTTTTGAAAGATTTTACCTCGGATTACGAGTGAAATTTCGCATTACGAGCAACTCGTGATGGTTGCCCGTAATCGTGATGGATGAAAATTCACTGGGATCCCTCCCTTCAGATCAGATTCGGGAAATATGTAAAATGTGGGAAACTGTGCAATTGTTCGTAGCAAGAAGAATTGCCGAGTTTCAATTATTAAAAATAAGAAATTAGTTTCGCACTACGAGCGTTTTGGAGTACGAGCATGGCTCTGGAACGGATTATGCTCGCAAACCGAGGGTCCACTGTATGTACATTCTATTTAAGAGTTATATTTATGAAACATGGTAGGTCGGTGGAAGGGTGGTCTAAACCGTTGGTTTTCGACCGCTACGACCCCGGATTGAATCCCTCATTGGGCACTTTTTTCTAATAAAAAAAAAAAAAATCTCCAATGGCCCCCGATTCTTGCAAATGTCCAACCCCACCAGCAAGTGCGAGTAATCAAACAGGGCTCAGGCAAATTTGTAAGTGCAAAAGTCGAACTGTTTTTCAGATGTGTAGACATGAGGTGCACTTACAGTTGTAAAAGTAGTCGCTAACTACCCACCATGATTATCATGGCCTGTATCACGTGTACTAGGGATAAAAATAATTATGAAACATATTGTGATGTTAGGAATTATATATTCTTTTCATTATATAGATTTGAATCTTTATCTTCTTTATAGTTTAATTGTAAATTTTCATGTGACATGGACACTTTTTTTTCAGGTTTAAATTATTATTGACATGTACCTTCTCATGTACGTCGGTTTCTAATGACTTCATTTCTACTGTATTAAAAAATTAATATTTCTATAAAATTCTATATATATACATTCGATTTTTGAAACATATTGATATTGAGAGGTATTTTAGATTCTTTTCATTATAGATATCTGAAGCTTTGGGCTCCTTATAGTTTAATTGAAAATTTTAATGTAATGTGGAGACACTTTTTTCAGGTTTAATTATTATTGATGTATACATTCTCATATACGAGAATCTCTAATAACTTTATAACTGTCTTCTGGTATTGTTGCAGATTCTTTGGATTCCGAAATCTCTTTTTTAGGATGTTCCGATGGTAGGTAATGACATAGAGATTTTTCAAAGCATCGATTTACATTGTGAATTAGTATAAACTTATTATTCTTTAAAAATATAATTATCCTTGGGATGAAATCTCTGTATGGATATTTATTTTATTTTATTGAGTACATGAGAGTTATTACATATGTGCATACCTATATTACGATACACTAGCGCGCCATCTGTTATCAAAATTCGAAACTATTTTAAAGGCGTAAGATTATTTTTGAAATTAAACAATTTCTACTGCCCTTACTGCAATGGAAAATAGATTAAACTGGCGAAACCGCTGGGAGGGTTCACCACTGATGAGACAGGCCCTCCCATTAAATTTTCCATTGCAGTAAGGGCAGTAGAAATTGTTTAATTTCAAAAAGAATCTTACGCCTTTAAAATAGTTTCGAATTTTGATACCTATATTGTCACCAATTTCCATACAACTATTCACCATGCTATTTGCATATATCAAAAATAATATTGATTGTTTCTTGGCCATGACTGGGTATGAATACATATAAAACAGTATTACCTTGGAATGAATAATAATTTCGTTATTATAAGCCTGTAAACAGTTGTACAAGAAACTTAACCCTGGAATCTTCATTTATTTTATAATATCTATTTACACATTCGCAATTTATAAATTTTAAGCTTGAGTCATCTCTAAAGGAATTGAGGAGCTTGAGTGAAAGGGTTTCAATCTTAAAAGAACTATGACCCTTAGGATTATAATTTGACTTATAGTAATTTATTTTTGAGTACACCTATCCCCCGATTTATACGGTAGCTACGTTCCTGAGAAAAACGTGTAAATCGGGGGATAGGTGTACACAGAAATAAAAATAAAATGCATTGACAGGTTAAAATATGTAGTCAGCACATAAGCTCGGGATTCCTCGTTAGATGTGTACACAGCGCATGTGTTCAATCACAGTAGCATTTAGTATAGTGCGATAAAAAAAAAACTTATTTGGAAAACCGTGTAAAAGCGAAAACGTGTAAAAAAGTACCGTGTAAATCGGGGGATAGGTGTATTGAAAAACACACATTTATCCCACTGAGTTACTTTTTCAGTTTCTTGCAAGATTTCTCAAGAGAATACTGTTTACAGGCTTATAATAATGAAATATTGACTGATTGTAAGGTAAGACTTTATATATGAAAAATATAAAAATAAATAAATAAGTGGGTCAGGTGTTAATATGGCGCTCTACTATCTAAAAAGCACATGTGCTCGTGGTCAGAATATGCTGTCTTTATTTTTAATATACCAATATATCTTATACACGACTTGGTCATTAAACACTAATCCGTTATTAATAAAGGAAGTACTTTAATAGATAATCGATAAATTTCTATATATTAAAATTATCGTTGACTCAGTAATTCCACGGAATTTTCATAAAGATGTATGATAAGTCAAATGTCTTGGAAATAGCTATTATAATACATGGCCAGTTGAAGAATCTTTTAGAAGTTTATATATTTATTGATATTATAGCGTATAAATCAAGTCTTTGTATATCTGAAGATATGAAAGTATTTATTGATGACGTCACGGCGACTATAGTCAACAAATATTAACCAATTAAACAACACTACAGCTAGAGAATATCGAGCAAGCAAGCAAATGTAAAATTTTAAATCTGTTTCTCTAAATATTTTCATTGAATAAATACATTAAATTCTTCGCCAGAATATAATGATTTTAACAAAATATATATGCTATATATGTTATACTCTATTATAAAAAATAACACTAAAATGAAAACGTCTGTGTTTCAGATATTAAAACTTATTGGAAAGAAATTAAAGAACAAGAAAATTCAGATGAAGAACTGAAAGAAGATCTATCAGAAGACATAGAAATGAATGCCGTGGAAATCATAAATAATGAATATGAACAAAGAAATGAAATTGAACCATATTTAGAAACTCATCATATGGTTCAGAACGAAAGTTTGATAGATGAGAATATGATACAAGAGGAAGAATATAGAATGGAAAGGACGCTGAAGAAAGAAACGAAATATCAGAGGAATTTAATGTCGACTACAGAATGGGATTCACGAGTGGAAAAGTTACGAAGGAAAGAAGAACGTCGCAGAAAAAAAGAATTTTTTTATGAAGAAAGCTCAGATGATTCAGAAGAAGAACTGGATCCGGAAGAAGAATTATTACAAGCTCTAGAAAGATATGTTCATAGCAGAAATGGTGGTTTGAATTCAAATGAGAAATATTTTTTGTCTAATATGATCGATGGTATGTTTTCACTTTTCAACATTTTGATCATGTATATTTTTTAATTAAAAATATCAACTATATCTATCAAGAAATATTTACAAATACAAACGCAAATGTCCACGTTTCACACGTTTGAATTTGTAAATATTTCTTGTTAGATATAGTTGATATTTTTTAAGCCCGTTGAAGAGCGATTATCGCTTGAGAGTTAGCAATTTTAAATAAAAATAAACTCATTGTGAGGAAATATTTTGTAATTTTAAAAGTTTTTTACAATTTTATTATGAATAGAGTTAGAGATATATTGGTGATAGGATCTATATGGGTTTCAAGTTTGATTCGTGGTTGTACCATTGCGACGATCATTTGCTGATAGTTCTTGTAGAAAAGAGAATTGGTACATCAACTATATTCTTTAATTAAAAAGGCATATATTGGATCAAAATATCATGGATTTTACAAATATTTCAGTTGGCTGAACGCCAACCTTTTTCAAGGTATTATAACATATTAATGTGTGTCAACAATGTGTGGCGCTGAGTTTGTTGTTGACACACATTAATATGTTATAATACCTTGAAAAAGGTTGGCGTTCAGCCAACTGAAATATTGGTAAAACATATGACATTTTGATCCAATATATGCCTTTTTAATTGAAATTTTATTTATGGATTGAGCTATTTAAATATATGAATATATATATATTGCGTATGATATTGTTTTTTACAGCACAATACAACAATGTTGGCAAGAATATATGAATACTTATATATAAAGTAATATATGAATACTTTTTATAGATGTGTGAAAAATTAGCAGTCGTTTGTGGCTGTCTCCACCTCAATCATCTCTCTCTTTATTTTCCAAATCTTTCATACAAAAACAAAATTTACATACATGTTAACTGCTTTAAAATTTACATATTAAATTTTATTAAATTTGGTTTTATTTGCATACATAAAATTGAATTTAAGGAAATGAGAGGGAGAGAGAAACTATGAACAAAGCTAAACTGGAAATTTACTTTCTATCATTCAAAATGTATCATATATATATATATATATGTACATCCTTAAATCATTAATTCAATTTTTGACAATATTCCACTACTCTAACCATATACAGTGGCCTACTTGCATGCCGTCATCCTATGCTAAGCAAGATACTCTTATTTTCAATACTCTGTATCAAACAGAATAGTATTTTTAATATAAATAATAAATTGAGTAAAATTAATCATTCCTCCAGGGAAAGTATATTCTCAAAACATTTTTATTCTCTAGCTTTCGGACACGGACGTCCTTCTACAGGAGAAAAACACTGTAGAAGGACGTCCGTGCCTGAAAGCTAGAGAAAAATAATAATGTTTTTAAAAGACACTTTTCCCTGGAGGAATGATTAATTTTACTTAATATTGATGGAAAGGATTTTTAATAGAATAAATAATATATCTTTATATATATAGAATAGACTCAAAATTAGCGCATTAATATTATAACTCACACACACACACAAAGCCTTTATTAAGACATTAGTCTTATACAGATTCTCCTTACAAGGTGAAATAACAGGAAAAGAGCAGCACAGGAAACCAGTAGTTCCGCAACTACATACAATTATTAGTAATAAGGAAAAGTAAGATTTAATATGAAAGGTCGACGCCATCGCCCCAAGTCTTCAATTTCATAAGCGCGGAGCAGAAATAGGGACTAAGTTATTTAGTTCGCCATAAATATAGCATCCATAATATTATAACTCTATATAACAGCACTGTTACCGAAACTCCACACACTATTAATTTATTTGGATTAGGTCTTATTTTCTTGTAGGTATAATCTATAATACAAATTGTGCTTTATCATCCTTAATAAATATTTTACTAATTTACGTATTTGTGCAGATATTGATTTACAATGGTGGAAATATTCTCGAGTAAGTATTGCCAGTTATCTTTTTTTACTGTCATTTGTAGCAGACACCATCAAAAATTTCAAGTTCTACAGGCTTGATACCTTAATATGATTAAGTGGAGATAAGAAAAGAAGTTATGAATACACATAACGGTTTATCATTTTAATCATCATATATAATTTGGGTTTTAATTATTCATATAACAAGAAAATTTAAGAAATTATTGGCAAACATATTGGGAAAGTGTTTGCATAAGATTCTCTGGGTCTAGAAATGAGGTAAATATAAATGAATCATTATTAAACCAAAGACCCATTACTCCAACATCCCCAATAGACTACAGAGACTTATCATAGAATCCATCATATCCAGAAAGCACAATAGAATTAACAGAATAATAGATATTCCGGAAGTTTATAACATTATATTCCCTGAGCCCACCCCATAACGCCCAAGTGAAGCACGCGCAACAGAAGCCCGCGTTGATTATGCCTTAAAACAAATGTAAACAATGAATGGACTTTATTTAATTTTAAATCATATTTTATTGGCGTATTAATCATGCAAAATAGTTTCTCCCGTAGAAGGGCTTACTTGCCCGAAAGCTCGAGATATTTTTTAAATAAAAAATACTTTAAAAAGAAATTTTTCCCTGGAGGCTTTGTTTTTATTTTAATATTGATTCAAGGGATTATTTTATCGATTTGTCATTAATTTATCGCCATATCAAATCAATTTTTATTTAAACCAGAATCACAAAAAAATCATTGCAACTAGCTAAGTGGAGATGTCATCTGGGTTTCAATCGTTTCTGTGAAGAGGTGAACTTTGTCCCCCCATCCTTAAGAATAAAAGATCCTGTCAAAAGCCCTTTCTCAGCTAAAGTAATAAAGGAAACTCAATATAGATTGTTGAGGACCAGAACACAGGGCTGTTATTCCAACATTCATTTTATTGAATATTGGGAAAGTGTTTGCATATAAAATTCTCTGGGCCTAGAAATGAAGTAAATATAAATGCATCATGCTCTCTCAAATGAATAATATTGACACATGTTGAAAATGAGAAAAACCAAACCTTGAAATTATATGGAATTTATTTATTTCTTCAAATTAAAAATACTTCGGCCAGTAAATCTTTTTTATTGTCTCGACAAAAATCGTTTGTCCTCGTCAGGAGCGAAAAATATCAAAACATTTGGCAAAGCGTTAAAAATTATTCTAAGACTGCAATTTTATTAATGACAAAAAATATATATATAATACCAGAGAGAAAGAAAATGATCTTTATTGAAGACACACGAAATACCCAAATGTGAACAGAATTGCCTGTCATCTTCATAAATAGATACGACCAGTGACATCGAAGACTTTCCACCTTCTTAAGTTTTGTTTATGAGTGTATATATGTATCTTATATATTCCTTATTTCTTTAATATTATTGTTAACTTGTTTACATTGCTTTACAAGCTACATTTTTGTTTTTTATCTTGATTTAATCAATTGGATTTGTGTTTCAGATATTCCCCAGAAAATATGACAATATGAAATTAAGAAAATTTGGTTATTATTATAAATAGTATATTAATAAATATGTATCTCGTTGAATATTTAATGATGCTTATTAATTTAATAAAAGATATTGCAAATTCTGTGAGCGTCAATTCTTTTATTATAAACACAAAATCTTTGCTGATTTAGGAGGAATCTCCTAGGTATGTCACTGAGTAGCTTCAGTATAAAGTTGTGGATGAATGATAATCCGGTTCCAAAATCACTTTATTAGGTACCGCTCAACAAGAGCAACCTAGTTTATGATATTTACAACAATGAATAATATAGGTGAAGGTTATTCACATATTCAACAAAAGGTTAACACGGGATTAAATCCCGGTTCATGACTATCGGAAATCGAGGGTGTTACCCACTCGTCCACCGACTTTTATGAATGATAATCATGTACCAGAAGATACATCTCTCCAATTAAATATGCATTAAACAGGTGGGTAAACTACACTAGGTGAAGTTTTATTAGGATTGGGTAGTGATAGATAGTGTGTGCCTGAAAGTTAGAGATTTGAAATAGATATTTTAAAAATAAACTTATCCTTGAAAGCCTAATATAGTTTCATCAGCCATTTTTTTTTTAATTTAATACCCAACATTTCAGTAACTTTCTGTCATTCTTTCCAGCAAAATAAATATTTCTGAATATTCTACTTATATATTGTTGCAACATGGCTAATGAACCTATTTTATTTTGTAATATTATTTTTCATATATTTTAAATTCAAATTTATATTTATTTATTTATTTATTTTATTAAACAGAATATATATGTACTAGACGAATGGCCCGGGCAACGCCCGGGTTTTACCCGAGTGCGTATATATTTTAAAAACGTTTTAATTCAAATACTATAATTAACTTTATGAACGGAAAAATATGTCCAGGGTAGCCTAGTGGTCATGGCATCTGCCCGGTAAGCGGAAGGTCGTGGGTTCGATTCCCATCCCTTGACATTTTTTTTATTTTATCCATTCTGACCAAAATCTATCCGTGAACTTCACACAGACAGAATAAGGCAATTATATAAGTAGATTATAAACAGAATATATGTATTATAGAATCATCATTTGTATTTAGGTACACTGTGTGACTTCACTGCTCTCTTTGATGTGAGAAATATATAAATGATTCTGGAGGCTACTTAAAGTAGAGTTATCTCATTATTCCCTTATCTAACCTTGTAGGATGGTTGAAACACGCTCTGGTAAGATACAAGACCCAGCACAGGAGAAAATCAAGGTTGAAGAGTCTGCCAAGCCGCAACCTGGTGCAACAATATGTACACGATTTTATAAAATAACATGTAAAGCGTTTTACATTTATATAGAAAATCGTGTATATATATACTATCGTTTTAAATATAGAACACAATCCATAAATAAATCTTTAATCAAAAAGGAAATATATTGGATAAAAATATAATTTATTTTACCAATATATCAGTTGACTGAAAGCCAATCTTTTTCAAGGTGTTATAACATATTAATATATCGCAAAATTGGAGAGGAGTGGACTTCAGGAATTGCTTTAACCGTGAAGATAAGCACCACCACAAATTAATGTGTGGTTGAAAAATGTTAGCGTTCAGCCAACTGAAATATTGGTAAAATAAATATTTTTATCCAATATATGTCTTTTTAATTAAAGATTTATTTATGGATTGCTCTATTTTCAAAACATAATAACATATAATACAATTACTTTATACATAATACAAAGACATTATACATAACGGTGAATAATATTGGTATTTCAATTTTATTTTTTTTACAAGTGTTTATGAACTTTTGGAACAATTTTGTATAACAAAGTTAATGGTATATGGTTTAAAACATGATTTCTTATGGATATACATAAACCATTCTAAGAGAGGTGTTCACCATCATCGGCCGGCAGCCGGACCTGCAGTCTTGGATCTTTCCAGTTGGTCTCGAGGACCACGCCATCACCATCCCCTCAGCGGCGAAGTACGCGATCTACGTATTCTTCGTAGATCGCGAAATGCGTGGTGTCGCTGGAGACCCACTGGTGATTCTCCACCAAACTCTGCAGCGCTGGCAGAGGCGCCATATTCATTGTACATATTGTATATAAGGCATATTATATTTTTTAAATAGTGCAGACTGTGCACTTTGCATGTATTGATAAGATATCAATAAAAAAAATTTAATTGTTAATTGTCTAAGAGAAGTAAGGGAATGACATTATAAAATTTATGGTGATGATAAAAAATGAATCATAACAGCAGTTTTGGAAAATTCAGACAAAAGTCAACCTAAATTCCATTCTCTCAAGATATGGCCCTCATAAGTACATAGCATCAAACGGAGAGGATGAAGCAAGAAATGGATTATTCTTTGAGTGTGAAAGCTTGTGAAAAAAATAGGAAATTACCCTCTATTATTAATTTGTTTATTTTTCCTTTGTCGTCTGTTTTGCCCAAGTTGAATCTTGTTAGAACGATGTATGTAAATTAGATGATTGTTGCCTTAAATACGAGGTAATTAACTCGTTTCTCTCTCTATATCTAAAAGTGTTTAAAGTTTAATAAATTAATTTTATAAATCTGAGAGTTGTCTTCAAAAACGATCCAACAGAGGAGTTATCAATGCAATCAAATTTGCCAATAATGTATGAAAGATACAAGCATGATACTTGTACAGTCGAACTTGGATAATTCGAACCCCAAGGGACCATAAAAAAAATCGAATTATCCAAAAATTCGAATTAAAAACGGAAATTCTATTAATAGGAAATTCTAGGGACCAAGATAAATATTCGAATTAAAGAGGTTTTCGAATTATCCAAGTTCTACTGTATTATGAAATCGAAGCCGCCCCTGTACTTATGAAAGCCATAGCACGAAATAATGGTATACAGGTTGTCAAAAACTGGTATTGTTGTTCATTTTTCATCACCATCTTTACCTTTTGTATTGAAAAATGAAAAAAAAATGTTCTAATACATACTTAAAAGGATGCCTGATATAAATTGTATTGGAAAGGACAAAGGATCTCTGTACAGAGAACCAAGAAGAGTTCTTGAACTTCTTTATGAACACGACCTCCAAGATATTGTCTAATTTAGACTAATAAAGGATAAGTAAAAAAAATGCTTCGAGAGAAAATTGTCTTTTCATGAAAAGACACTTCTCCCTGGAGGTCTGATTGATTTCACTCAATACTGTTGCATTACCTTTAACAGATTCAAAACAATGTTATGATGATCTTTAACTTATTCCTGTTGTAATTCAATTTAGATGAGAAGTAAACATAGATTACAACCATTAATATATTGTTGAATCACGACTAATGCACCTATTTTATTTGTTAATACAGTAAAATCTCCCTGTAAACGACAACACCTAATTTCAAAGCCAAAGTATCCTTTAGGGAGAGGTGTCCTCTTACCAGAGAATTGCTAAATGGTAATTTTGCAAATGAAAACTGTCCTTTGTGGAGAGGTGTCCGTTAGCGGGGTGTTGGCTAAAGAGAGGTTCCACTGTATATGGCTTTTGAAAATAGAGCAATCCATATAAATAGATCTTTAATTAAAAAGGGGATATATTGGATTCAAAAAATAACCATTTCTTTACCAGTTGGCTGAACGCCAACCTTTTTCTAAGTATAACATCGTGTTTATGTCAACAACAAATTCAGCGCCACATAACATCAATAGAATTAAGTTTAAAAATATATTTTACAAATACTTTTTTTCAAATTTTTCAAAATACGCTGTTGTAGCCTGAAAAATGTTGGTGTTCAGGCAATTGAAATTTTTATCCAATATGTGCTTTTTTTAAACTAATTATATATGTCTGTGTTTGATATTTTTACAATATAAACAAGTATATAATATAAAAGACGTTTAAAATTTATTAAACACATAAAAAACTATTAAGAGAGTAAAATTAAAAAATAATGAAATAAAACAATACTAAGATAGAGTTAAGGCATCTTCACAGTAATTCTCTCTTATTGTTGAATCTGAAAACACAAAATTAAATAAATATAAAATTTATACAATAAAAAAAGATTGTGTGCCATAAAATTAAACTCATGGACAAAACTTAAGTCCAAACGGGGCTCTGGCACATTTTTAAGTGCAAAGTACATGTGATGTACTTACAGTAAAAGCAGTCGCAAATTACCCACCATGCCTGTACCACGTGTCCTAGGTATAAGCAAAAAAAAAAAAAACTTAAGGAAGTTTAAACCATTCCTTATTTGCATATATAAAGGCGGATTTCCCATATATGTAAATTTGAACGTTCTCCTTCACAAAAAAAAATAGAGTAATCCATATTTAAAACATTAGACAATAAAAAGGCATATATTGGATTTAATAAAAGATTTATTTTCCAATATTTCGGTTAGCTGAACGCTTTATCAAAGCTTTACATTTTCGTATACACAAACTCAGCGTATAACAAACACTATGCGGCGCTGAGTTTGTTTATACAAAAATGTAATGCATTGATAAAGGTTAGCATTCAGCCAATCAAAATATTGGCAAATATTTTTTTATTAAATCCAATATATTCCTTTTTATTGTCTAATAAAAATAAGTGTATATATATATATACATGATAAAAAGGTAGAACTTCCTTAAGTTTTGTCTCCATGAGTATATATATACCTATTCATTACTAGAGAAAAATAAAATGGTTAAATATGTAATACAGTCGAACTTGGATAATTCGAACCCCAAGGGACCATAAAAAAAATTCGAATTATCCAAAAATTCGAATTAAAGATGTTAAATTATTTATATAGGAAATTCTAGGGACCAAGATAAATATTCGAATTAAAGAGGTTTTCGAATTAAAGAAGTTCGAATTATCCAAGTTCTACTGTATAATAATAAGCCTTAATTGTGATAGTATCCATATATATATGTATATCAAATATCAAAATGTGGGCCCAATCATGAAATTTCTGCCTATTTCATTTGAAAATGAAAAATAAATTTAATTATTATGATAAAATGATCTAAATTGTAATAAATTCAATGTTTTCCTTATCCAAATGCTTCCATGTCCTCTTAACTCCTGTTCTAAAATAGTTATTGCCAAATCATATGCCTTAAATATATTTTATATATACAGTAGAACATCCCTGTAATGGACAGCTATAGGATCGCCTATTTACATATAGGTATCGCTTGTTTACATACAGGAGAACCTTCCTGTGAAGGACAACACCTAATTGCAGAGCCAAAGTGTCCTTTAGGAAGAGGTGTCCTCTTACCAGAGTTTCTAAATTGTAAGAATGGTCATTTTAAAAATTAAAACTGTCTTTTGTGGAGAGGTGTCCGTTAAAGGAAGGTTCTACTGTTATATATATAAATATGGTTTTATAATAGAATTTCAATTACTAATTAGTAAAATCCTTTAAACCATGTTTCGGGCTGTCTCTCGGTTCCAAAATAACTTTATTAGGTACCGCTCAAACCTAGCTTATGTTATTTACAATGAATAATAAGAACTGGTTATTCATATATTTTTTAAAAAGTGCCCAATGCGGGATTCGATCCTGGTTCATGGCTCTCTGGAATCGACTGTGTATACCGACGTGCCACTAACTTTTTCACCACCTACCTCTTATACTTTATAATATTAACCTAATTTTTAACAATATATTTTAATGTTTTTTATTTAAATTGTAATCGAAAATATGACATCTGTTGTGTTGATAAAGGCAAAATTTAAAAGAGTTATATACGTATAAGCATGATAGGAAATGAACTATACATTAGAATTTCCCTTTAGCAGACACCCCGCTAAAGGACACCTCTCTACGAAGAACAGTTTTCATTTGCAAAATTACCATTTTTACTATTTGGCAACTCTCTGGTAATGGACATCTCTCCCTTTGGCTATGTAATTAGGTGTCCTTTAAAGGGAGGTTCTACTGTATATGCAAATATGGGGGACATACCTTATCTTCTTTATTTTCTAATTCCTTCTTTTCTTCAGGTGTTTTTTCTTATTTTTGTTCAATGTCTTTACTCCCTTTTTCGTTTTGTTTCTATTCATTTTATCATTCTGTACTTTCTTTTTCAACTTTTTCCCCATTTGATATTTTTGTCTTTTCAGTTCTTTTTTCTTTAATTTCTCTTTAGCTTCCTTCAATTTTTTCATTAGATATTTTTCTCTTTGCTTATGTTCTTTTCCAAATTCGATATATGTTCCATATTCCCTGATTATACTTTCTTTCAATTCATTTATATCTTCAAAAAGTCTCCTCAAATCATTTTTAGGTTTCATTTGTATATCTTTGTTATCTAACATTTTTTCTATAGTCTCCATTAAAATAATTTCAAGTCCCAGTTCTTTCTCCAATAAATAGAAAAGAGTAAAAATGCTATGATTTTCAGTATCTCTCATCTTTCTTTCTTCCATCTTATAAAACCGTTGTCTCTCTTCATTTAATAACTTATCTATATAATCAAATTTAATCTGCATTTCATTTACTGTCGTTTCCAATGCAATCTCTTCTTTCATTAAATATTCAGCTTTCTCTTTTAATTCATTCTCTAAGTAATTGATTTCTTCATTCATATTTTTAACGTTTTTTTCCATAATCTCCTTTTCGCTCTCTATCCGACTCACTGATTTTTCTATATTTGATTCCTGTTCCATTATTTCTTTATCTAGATTTTCATTATATTCCTCTTGCTCAAGCTGTCTGTCAACTTTTACTTTCTGAAATGCTTCATGATGCATCAGCTTTACCTTTTTCTCAAATAAATCAACCTCTTTTTCATGTTGTTCTTCACCTTTCTTCTTCTGTTCTTCCTCTTTCTTCATTAGTTCTTCTTCTTTCTTCTTTTGCTCCTCTTCTTTGGTTATTTGCTGCGCCATTTTCTCATCCAGTTTTCTTAAAGTCCTTATCACTTGTTCTATATCTTCCAGATGTTCTTTCTCATCCAATGCCACGAGATTCGTTATTTCTATTGCGTTCCATTTTAAGCCTTGAACAAAAAGTTGTTCGTATTTCTTCCTAAACTCTATTTCCACAAATTTTATTTCTTCCACAATTTTTTTCTTCATTTTTTCGTATTCCCCTACATTTTTATTCTGGATTTCGTTGCTATTTTTTTCAATATCTGAAGCACAAAAAAAAAATTGGATAATGTTACATAAATATTTAGAATACATATTTAATAATCTTATGGACTTTTTCGATAAAATAAAGAAATGTTGTCTATTAATGTTTATCATTGTAGTAATGTCTATAGACATAATATTTGATAATATACACTCATGGCTAAAACTTAAATAAATTGTACATTTCAGTTCTTTTTTTTTTTTTTTTTTAAGGAGTACTTTCGAATTTACATATATGGAAAATCCACTGTTATATAAGCAAATAAGGAGTATTTTATGCTTAAAATATGAAACCTCCTTGAGTTTTGTTATTGTCGTGTCCAATGAAGAGCCTCAGATGTCTCCATACATCTCTATCACAGCAATGTCCTCTATCTTGGGTGTGTAAAGCTGCTGTTCTGGGTCCATGTCAATTTAATGTTGTTATTGTCGTGTACAATGAAGAGCCTCAGATGTCTCCATACATCTCTATCACAGCAGCTTTGTTCATGAGTGCATATTATAAGAAGGATATTGCCAAAGATAATAATTTTATCGATAGAGAGAGAGAGAGATGGCAATTAAAATTAAAAATAATTATTTGAAGTAATAGACGATTCCCCCACTACCATGACAATATATAACCATGACAATATATAACTATAGAATATGCTAGATTTTCATATAAAAACTTTCTGTACATATAATTCACAATGTCAATCAATGATTAAAATATCTCTATGCCATTACTTACCATCAGAACAGCCTAAATAAGAGATGTCGGAATCCAAAGATTCTGTAACAATACCAGAACACAGTTATAAATGTATCAGAGGCTGTCTTACATGAGAAGGTACATTTAAAGAATAATTTAACCTCAAAAGGTTTCCATGTCACATGAAATTTTATAATTACACATTAAATAGGCAAAGATTCATATTAATATAAAGAAAATAATATAAAATACCTAACATCACAATATGTTTCATAATTATTATTATTATTATTATCCCTAGTACACGTGGTACAGGCCATGATTATCATGGTGGGTAGATGTAGGCGACTGCTTTTATTACTGTAAGTGCACCAAATGTCTACACATGTGAAAAACAGACTTTTGCGCTTACAAATGTGCCAAAGCCCTGTTTGATTACTCACAATTGCTGGTGGGGTTGGACTGGCAAGAATCGGTGGCCATTGGAATAATTTTTTTTTTTTAGCCCAATGCTGGATTCGATCTGGGGTCGTAGCGGCCGAAAACCAATGGTTTAGACCATTCTTTCACCGACCTACTGTTTTATAAATAGAACTCTCAAATAGAATTTATATATGGCATATACAAAAAGTTTTAATGTTAATGATAATAAAGAACTTACTAGAATCGAACCAAAATAATTAAAACAGAAGCTATTATTTTTTCAGATGAAAAAGACACCAAAGAAAGCAATCCCCAGAGGATCTAGATTTCTCTGACGAACCAATAAAATGGAAGGACAGCGTACGCTACCTGGACGTTACCCTTGATCAACATCTGACCAAAACACATCCAGAACCGAATCAAACTCACAAAGGTAGCACAACACAACCTAGCTCTACTGTAAAGAACTTATGTACATATTATCTACTGTAAATATCAACTAGGTTGCTCTTTTTAAGTGGTACCTATTTTTATAACTGGGACCCATGGTTTTTTTTTATTCATCAATATATTTGGCTGTTTAATGCTATCACTGAGCGGTAAAAATCACGCTAATAGACTAATGAATTTAACGTTGATGATCTGCTTAAGGTCATGTGATGATATTTATTTGGTTAACCCACATTCCTGGAGCGAAAAAAACGTGGCTAACTATGCTAAGCCTAACTATGAATGTCATAATAGATAACAAATCATATAGAGAGAGTTAAATGAGCTAAGCACCAATTAATATACATAATTAAACACCTTAACTAATAATAAAATCAAAATTAATTTTCTTATCCTTATATATATATCAGTCTAGGATTACTTACCATCATCGGAGCTTTCTAAGATTATAATTCCATCTTCTAATAATTCTGTAACACCAGATAAACATTAGCACAGTTATATGACAGAACATTGCAAGAATATATATAATCGCATTATAATATAGGTTGGGGATTTTGATCAAATCAAGTTGAAGACTTCATTCCTTTTCATAAAATTGTAAAATTGTCCTTTTGACGTTTCAGTTTCCCACTGTCATCCTTTTTCAAAGATGGAAAGCTTATTAGAGAAGTAATGTCTTTTGTCGCGCTAATATGCTTTCCATTTTTTGAAAAAGGCGACAATAGGTGATCCAAACGTAGGGACAATAAACTTTTTTAAAATTGATGAATTTTTCTTTACCCACAACTCTTGGGATTGATTTCAAAGATAATTAAATCTAAAAAATGATTTTAAAAAACTCTTCTCACGCCACCAAAAATGTTCCATTGCAGAATAAGGAGATTAAGCGTCAGATCCCCATATAATATCTATATTAATAAAATGGAAATTTCATAAGTGGACATCACTAAAAACTTTCGTTACAATGCATCAATTTCAACCAAATTTTCAACATTTATGTAAAACGAGATGGAGCAGGTTTTGCTTAACATCAAAATATATTTCCTAACATTAACATGCGTAACTTCGCTGTTATCGATTAAATACAAAAAAAAATCAACAGAGTTAATTTTATTTATATATAAATACAAAATTAAATTTCAACAGAAGTAATTTTTTTACATACTAGCTAATAATCTCAATCTAAAAAATATTCAAAACAAGCAATTTTAAGATAACACCATATGTAAAACAGTCGGCCAAGAAAACAACAACGATATTACATCTTTCTCACATATTCACACACAATCTTGATTAATAATTAAAACTAATCTTTAACATTGTTTATTATACTTCAACTTTTATTTCTACATTTGTTTTTAAATACCCAATTGTTTTATCATGTTTCTAATTTCGCCTAACAAATATACAAATTTATAGTGACCAACATATGCAAATTTTATCTTTGTTTTTATTTAACTTGATTTCGTAAACATAACATCCATTGTAAGCATTTTTCTGTTCACCTTCCGTGGTTTCTCTTTTCTCTGATAGTTTTTAGGTGTAGTATATTTTCTTATTACTAGACTACAAACATTCCCTCGAGAAAAACCTGGGCGAAGCCGGGTACATCCGCTAGTAAAAGAATATAATTAACATTAAACTAATTCATAAAACCACAAAAGACAACTCGCGCGTGGATTCTTTTGTATTTATATTTACCGGTTGAAGGGCAAAATTTGCTTGAAATCGTGAAATACCTCAAAATTGAAGTAATCTATATATATAAAATTAAATGTCTGTCTGCCTGTCTGTACTCTATAGATTCAAAAACCATACATCCAATCGCCATGAAATTTTGAGATATTAGGTATATCCCCGGGAAGGTTTTTGAAAAATAATTTCTTGAATATCTTGAATATCCTTAGAGATATTTGCAGATTTGTAGATTTAACTCGCAAGCAGCGCCACCATTGCGACGATGATAACAAGTTTTATTATCTATTAGTTTTATTATCTTAAAGATTATTTATCAAAAGTAAGATTATCTCAGGATGACAAGAAAATTTATTTGAGACAAGAATAATGATACAATTCCAAGGTGAAGATACTATTCCTTTAACTTCCAATTACCGAGGGAACCAATCAATATTGATTTTATTCAATTATGGAATAATTAAATATAAACTAATAGTTGATATTTTCTACGATAGACAATAGACATTTAATTAATTTTATTGACATCTTGTCAATACATACAATACATGATGAAACGAAATACATGAAATTTCTCCTTGATGGCTTATAAAAGATGCTAAAAAAGAAGAGAAAAAGTTTTCTTTAATAAAACTATACGATACAAGCTTTCGGGCTGTCAAGCCCTTCGACAGGTACCTTTTTTAATTTTCAGGTACAACAGATTGTGAGAAAACAAGACTATATAAAGAATCTATCTATGAGAAATTTGCATATTTTAAATATGTATGACGTAAAGATAAAAAGAATAAGATATGGAATAGATGCTATTTTTAGAAATAATTTTACAAGATATAAGATATGGTAATTGACAAATTAAAATGTGACTGAAGTTAAAAAGAACGGCGAAATTAGCATACTATTAGTAAAAATATAGCGAAATAAAATGAAGCATGATCATATTTGAAACGCCAAACAACTGAAAAAGTAATATACACAATATAACGGTTAAAAGAATATTACCAGGGAAGAATAAAGATTAAACCCGCCATCAGCGGAATCCTCGGACTATGAAAAGGGGGGGGGGGGGGGGGGGGCGGGGGGTTTGGTAGGATCAGGGAAAAACTTAGGATAAAGTGGCCAGCCTATAGATTATTACATATGTCAAGATACTGTTTTGGTAAATCAATATGTCTATTAATACTATTGTTGCTAATGGATATGATTGCTTCTAAAATTAATCTTTGATATTTGCTGTTTATATTGGAGTATAGGGTGGTAGGGGAGGATAAATTGAAGGAGTGGCCAGTGGTGTTAATGTGGTTAAATATAAGGGATCTATTGTCTTTATTGGAGATGCATCTACCGTGCTCAGTCATCCTGGTGGCCACGGATCTACCAGTCTCGCCTATGTAGGAAGCGTTGCAATCGTTACATGAGACTGAGTAGACCGAGCCACCCGAGGACTGAGCAACGGTAGATCTGTGTAGTCGGGTGATAGGGTGTCTAAGGATGGTGCCTATACTTTTGTTATTAGTTAGTTAGGTACCTGTCGAAGGGCTTGACAGCCCGAAAGCTTGTATCGTATAGTTTTATTAAAGAAAACTTTTTCTCTTCTTTTTTAGCATCTTTTACATACAATACATACAGTCAAAACTATTTTGAAAAAGATAATTATATTTATATACATGATACTATGTTCAATGAATATGGCGCCTCTGTCAGCGCTGTAGAGTTTGGTGGAGAATCGCCAGCGGGTCTCCAGCGACACCATGTATGTCGACATCTACGAAGATATATCCCGATAGATCGTACAAGTCCTCAGTAACTTTCAGTTTCCCGATAAGGAGATGCCCTTTTTTTTTCTTTTTTAATTTATGAACTTTATCCCAATACAATATCACATGTGTACTATTTTTCACTTAAAAGAAAGTGTTATCAATGACGATAAGAGCAACTTTTAGCCGAATACTGATTCCTTGAATCTCTATATATAAGAATTCATAGAAAACTTACCAATTTCAGAATGGATATCTGGGGAATTTTGTTCACTCATCTGTTAACACACATCTCGTGATCAATCAAATATTTATTATTGTTATTATATCAAGGCCAGGGGAATATTTTATCGAGGAGCCACTAGAAGAGGCCATAGACAATTAAAATAATTTTATTGACATCTTGTCAATACAAAGTGCACAGTCTGTACTTTTTGAAAAAAATATAATATGCATTATATACACTATATACTATGAATATGGCGCCTCTGCCAGCGCTGCAGAATTTGGTGGAGAATCGCCAGTGGGTCTCCAGCGACACCACGTATTTCGCGATCTACGAGAGGCCATAGAGCTTCAGCACTGACCAGGAGTCGAGATAGCAAATGTAAATATAATATCTTTAGCAATAAATTGATAAAGAGGGAGCAATCTCTCGAAATATTTTGTGATTTTTTTACGTCATTAAAACGTAAATATCTTTGTACTTTTACTGTTATTATTTCGATGTTGTGGGGGGGGGGGGGGGTAGTCCGACAACACTAGTCCCCCTGGACTCTTGGAATATTCGTTCAAATTCTGGTCCAAGGTGACTAACATGACAACAGCAACCATTTTTCAACAACTGCTGTGATAGAGTAAATGGAGACATCTGAGGCTCTTCATTGGACACAGCAACAACAACAGAAAATTGACATGGACCCAGAACAGCAGCATTACACACCTAAGATAGAGAACATCGATGTGATAGAGATGCATGGAGACATCTGAGGGTCTTCATTGGACACGACAACAACAACAGAAAATTGACATGGATCCAGAACAGCAGCATTACACACCTAAGATAGAGAACATTGATGTGATAGAGATGCATGGAGACATCTGAGGGTCTTCATTGGACACGACAACAACAACAGAAAATTGACATGGATCCAGAGCAGCAGCTTCACACGCCCTCAATATAGAGAACATTGCGAACGCTGTGATAGTGATACATGGAGACATCTGAGACATTGGAGACATTGGAGACGACAACAGCAACTTCGATGTTATAAATAAGAATATGTAAATAGACCATTTCGTTACATTGTAATTAATAGATCGGATAAAGATCACATAGACCTTACGGAAGGTAATTCCAAAAAGATTATAGTTATTTTGGAGATAATTCGAATAAATCCATTCTAATTTATATTATCATTTTATTTATAGCCGTGAGGAAAAACATCGCCCAGTTTTAGTGTACCAAAGAAAGGCATAGTTTAGCTTTTAGTTTTTTTATCTAAATTGTGCAAACTTTTTGTGTTGTGTGTGCTAATACATATTGATAGCTATAACATAGGTTTCTGGATCGAGGAGAAAGCTAACTAATCAAACTGTTGATATAGAGATAAATATTTGATCACACACACACAGTGGGTATAGTTATTACTAATAGTAATAGTTATTCTTTAAAATTATAGAATATGATTTCATTTTTAAACTTATAACGCGAAACAAGCTCTATTTAGACGTTACACATATAATTATTTACAAAAAGTTACAATAAGCATGCCCCAAATAGAATTGTGTACAATTATATTTATATATTATGATGCGTTTTGTAAATAGAACAATCCATAAATAAATATTTAATTAAAAAGGTATATATTGGATCAAAAATTCATTTATTTTACCAATATTTTAGTTGGCTTAACGCCAACCTTTATCACATTAGACACCCATTAATGTTATACTACCTTGATAAAGGTTGGCGTTCAGCCAACTGAAATATTGGTAAAATAAATGATTTTTGATCCAATATATATATGTATTTTAAATTAAATATTATGATGCATTATCGCGCTATCTGTTATCAAACGAAACTACTATAGACGCGTATGATTCTTTTTAAACAAAATTTCTACTGTCTTTACTGCAATGTAAAAATTAATGGTAGGGTTCACCACTGATGAGTCAGGTCTTTTTTTTTTTCATTGCACTAAAGACAGTAGAAATTGTTTATTTTTAAAAAGATTCATACGTGTCTATAAAAGTTTCGAATTTTCATAACAGATGGCACACTAATGCATCATAATATAATAGAAATACCTGTTATATACATTATACACATATTTTATATACATACACGTATATACATATTTGTTATATACATTATCTACATAAAATACATTCACATGTCCAGCAATGGCTACATCTTTGCAGAATATTGACATGGATCCAGAACAGCAACATTACAAACCCAAGATAGAGGACATTGCGACTGTTGTGATAGAGGTTATATTTGAGTCGCTAAAATTAAGTCGAGCTTTTTTTTGTGTCACATTCGTTATTAAAATCCACATTTTTCCATAGGTTATATATGACGTATTTAGTAATATCAAAAACTTATTATATCAATGGCTTCTTTATTAAAGACGAATCTGCATCGATCGATAATATTTAAAATTAAAATAGCCCTTTCTTATCATATAATGACACGGCGAATTCTCAAAAATCAAATTCATATTTGCATATATCAACTACTTTGATAATGGTTGGAATCTTGCACAGTCATTTAGCGATATCAACAAAATTTTTATCGAAGAAACAATCAGCAAAAGCCAAGTTGAAAGGGAGCTCAAAAAGTTAAAATTTGCGATATAAAAAATCAAAGATATTTTTTTCTATCTGGAAGAGGTTTATCTATAAAATTTCGACAACTAGAGACTTTTGGAAACCTTGTTTTCTTCCTTCTTTCTTATCTCTACAAATTTTTACACAAACAGGTTTTTATATATTTTATTTAGAGATATACCTCTCTGTATAAATATACATTAACACCCATTTTAACACCCTAGTAAAAAAAATCTACTAGTCTTCTTTCTTATCTCTACTCAATTATATTAGGGTATGATACCTGCAGCGCTGTAGCCTGTAGAGCTTGAAACTTTTTTGATGATGTCTGCTTGGAATAACTATAGCTTATCAATTAATGAGTCAATACAGTCAATAATGTGGTTTGGGGTTGCAGTTTGTTAATTACGCTTAGTACATAGTGGGAAAACCTTGCAACCATTCTGAAAGTCCATTATCCGTAGATGACCAGACTTAAGTCTGGAAATCAAAGACTGTTGTTCTCTTGGGAATACAGAATTGGTGTTTATCCCTCCTGCTCTATACCAGTCATATTCAGCAGTAGATTTCCTTGCAGCTTTGTAAAAGGACGAAATCTTGACAACGAGAATATTGGACGAAGAATTCGTCTACATTTTATCGACTCGAAAATATCAAAGACGTAATTGAATTTGATGGTAAATATGCTCTGAAATAATTTATTAAAGATATCTTGTGTTAAAAAAACAAATTGTAAATAACTATGTAAAGACCCAATATATACAACCAGCTAAACTGATGGATAAAGGATAATCAAAAAATATTTTTGATGATTTCATGTGACATTGGCAACGTGTGATAAAAAGTAGACAGTTTTTTTTTAAATCTGTGTAGATTAGATATGTAGAGAGATATTTTATAAAAATAGAGCAATCCATATTTAGGAACGATTTCAACCAGTTTTGGTATCGACATACATCACTAGCATGAACAATGGAAAGACTTCGATTTTCTATCAACAATTGGAAATTACACTTATTAGCATTCAGCCAATCAAAATTAAATACAATATATGCTTTTTTATTATTTAATAGAGAGATATGTAGAGATAAAACCTTAAACACGTTTGGAAACAGAGAAGTTTGTATTTAGTTATATAACCCAGGTTCTTGGAGCCACGTACAGAAGTCGCCCACTTATCCAGCTGTCCTTCAGACCTAAGTCTTTTGTTTTATTTATAATGCAAACGGAGGCTCAATTCATAATATATCAAACAGGTTTTCTTCTTAAGGAATTTTACATAGAAAAACAAATTAAAAAGCGAATCCTGATTGTGCACATGGTTTTCTTCTTAATTTATCCACCTGATCCCATTAAAATTTCACTATCGTACCTTTGAAAAAAAAAGCCTTATCAAAAGCTTTCTTTATAATGTATGTAAATACGCCTATATGACCTAGCCTCTTAGAAAGGAAGAAATAGTCAAACAACAGAGTTTTGAGATGTCTGCTGGTATTTAACGATGAGAATACTAAAGCCTAAATAGCAAAGATGGCCAAAAAATGATCAACGAGGTCTAAGGTCTGGAAAGTATAAACTATAGAAGAAACATTGTTTGGGCTTTATGACTCCAAATGATTAGTGTTATTGGAAGGATGAGACCAAAAAGAGGAAAGCCCAATATATAAAGTTCATAGACACAACTAGATGACACCCCAAGATGGCACAAGAACCTATAAGACATGCAACAGCTGTCCTGGTGTGGAACTAACACCTACCTACATATTCTCATGTCCAGCAATGGTCGCAGCCTTGCAGAAAATTGACATAAACCCAGAACAACAGCTTTACACACCCAAGATAGTGGACATTGCGACTGTTGTGATAGAGATGCATAGGGACATCTGAGAATCTTCATTAGACACGACAACAAGATAGACATAACTTCAGGTAAAACCCTAGAATATCATCCAAAGGCTAAAGAAACATCTGGAAAGAATCTGGCCAGCCATCAAAATATGGGTGGCAAGAAATAAATTTGGCAAGATATTTATAATCAAGGACATACAATTTTAATGCAATTCAATTATTTTATCATAAACAAGCACAAACAAGCACAGCTTTCGAAGGCATTTTATTTATCTAAAGCTAAGAAATATATTTAGAATAAGTGGACTTCTCTGAAAGCTTTCAGCTTGTTTTTTGTTCGTTTATAATAAAAGAATCGGCCTTCTTATATATTCTTAACGCCATGCAGAATGCTTTATTTTTATTTACTTCTCCTGACGAAGACAAAAGATTTTTGTCGAAACATTGAGATAATAAAAAAACTGGCCGATGTTTTTCATAGAAATCCTATAATCCTAAATCCAATGTGTTATCCTGTATTATATTATTATTCGTCACAAAAATGTTTTATTATAACTTATCTATCCTCAATACAAAAAAAAAGTAACTGTATCATGTGGGAATCTTTTGTTGGCAGTTAGAAGCTAGTGATTTGCCTTGTTCCTTTAAGTTCCAAACTTAAAATTAAATATTATAAACTCTCTCTCTACATAATCATGCCAGATAGTCTCGCCATTTGGTATCTAAACACAACCTTTGCCCCCATTGCTAAGGCTCAATTCATAAGATATCAAGCAGGTTTACTTCTTAACGGATTCAACATAGAAAAACAAATTTAAAAAAGCTAATACTGATTGTGGACGTGTTCTTAATTCTTCCTCCTGATCCCATTAAAATTTCACTATCGTACAATTAAAAAAAAAAAAACCGTGGACCTCTTCACCCTGTGTCTCTCTCTCTACCCAATCTTCCAATACCAAAGATTCCTGATGGCTACTCTCGTAGGGATCACCAACCAAAGTACAGTATCCCTAGAAAATCTCCCAAGAAAGAAATCTGTCCGCCTCAGTAATTGCACAGACATTGTAAATAAAACTAAGAAGATGTCAGCCCGGGTAGTTGGTGACTTCTGTACGTGGTGGCTCCAGGAACCTACTGGGTTTACTACCTTAATTGATAATAACACAACCATAGGATTCTTCCAAAATAGGAAAGCCAATCAAATTTAATTTAAGATTCGCGAGCTTTCGGAAAATAGCGTCCTTCATCAGGCTATTACCTGAATACAAGAAGAACTTTATTGTCCGAAAGCTTTCACAGTTCTTAAATAAAGAAACCGTTGCATTTACCATTGATCTTTTCTAATAACAATATCCTGCAATTCATTCTATTATAAAATTAATTTATAAAATTTTCTTTATACAATTACTGCATAAAATATATAGAAAAAAACGTAATAGAAATAACTAACAATAAATTAATTTTCACAAACTTACCATTAATATAGTTCAAATATAATTTATTTTTTGTTTGAACAAGGTACAGGTGTTGAAAATAACTCGGTTATCTAAAAAATCTAAAATGATAAAAAACTACTTGAGTCATTTACACCGTTAATTTTAAATCTGTGTGGTATTTTATTATCTGTGGAAATTTATTTTAGAAATTACGATAAATTTTTATTAAATATACTTGAAATATATACTTATGCGCTATTTCATTTTGAAAATTTGATGATTAAAGTTGTTGTTTTTTGTGTGAAATTACATGAAAGTGATGGCTTTTTTTTATTATTATTATTACAGAAGCACGAAGTCTATCAGACTATTGTGCTATATTAGAATTATTTACATATATATAATTATTTTTACGATGAATTGGTAGTGATTTATAAATCTGTGTACAAATATCTCTAAACTTACCAAAGTTTTCATAAGATTGAGTATATACAGAAATATGGCATTATGTCAAAGTAAACAAGTACAATTTGGTTAGTTAGAGGACAAGACAACAAAAGATGCTCTGGTGTTTCAACATCTAGACAGCATTCACATGTTGGATCATTTATAACTCTCAAGTCAAAGAGAAAAATTTAAAAAGGGTCCTTTGCCTGTGAAGAACAAAGTAGTGTATTTATCAGGAATAATGAAGCTTGGTACATCTCTCAGAAAAAAGGTTTAGAGGGCTTATTAAATATCTTCGTTTGTAACAAATAAATTTACTGACAATATGTTTCTTTCCAATAATATTGTAGCAAAGTATTTATTATATTTTAAGTACATACTATTATTTTTTTATACTTATATTATTTATATTTTGATACTCTATAAACTTCCCTCATTACTTATCTTGTATCCTATAAATGTTGATTTGTGTTTGTGCCTTAAAGAAATCTCTGTGTCATCCTGAAGTTTGTCTTTCCTTATTCTTTACATTACAATAGCATTGTATATTATCTCTATAGCTTTCAAATCAATTTCAAAGAAACAAATTGTCAATAAATTTATTTGTTTCAAATTATATCGATAGATTGCAATTGAACTTATAAATATCTTTGTTTAGCTATATAGTTTTAAATAACGTAAAACCTCGTTTTAACGAAGAGAAATTCGTTAATCTTAAAAAAACGTTTATATTGAATTATAAGTTTAACCAACCTAAACTTTTTTATATTATACTAGACCAGGGGTCTCCAAACTTTCCAGCCTTAGGGCCATACTGATGGGGTCTTTCCAGCCTTAGGGCCATACTGATTACTCCAGTAAGTTCCGAGGGCCAAGATGGCAACACTGCATATTATTAATTTTCCTGTATTAATTGTTATGTTTATTTGTTATTAAATGTTATTATTAATTGTTGCTTTTGTGTGTGATTTAGCAGAATGGAAAAGAAGCGAAAAATTGATAGTGAATGCAGAAAATTCAAAGATCAGTGGAACATTCAGTATTTCGTAATTGAGTCCAGTAACAAGGCGCTATGTTTGATTTGCAATGAAAGCATAGCCGTTCTCAAAGAATATAACATGAAGCGTCATTATGAAACAAAACATTCTCAAAATTACTCAAAATATACAGGAATTGTGCGGACAGAAAAATTCGAAGCTTTGAAGAGCGGATTGAAATCGCAGCAATCTTTATTTACAAAAGTCAAAACTGAACAAGAGGCGGCAACTCGTGCCAGCTTTCGTGTGGCTCTTGAAATTGCAAAACGTGGAAAACCATTCACCGATGGAGAAATGATCAAGGAATGCATAATTGCAGTAGTCGAAGAAATGTGCCCTGAAAAGGTAAATTTATTAAAAACTGTCAGTATGTCAGCAAACACTGTGGCTCGAAGGGTAGAAAACATCGCTGAAAATATATCCTCTCAACTGTTCGACAAAAATGGACATGTTGAGTGGTTTTCTTTGGCCTTGGATGAGTCAACGGATGTGTCAGATACTGCTCAGGTGTTGATTTATATTAGAGGAGTAGATAAAAGCTATGAAGTGCACGAAGAACTTCTTGATATGTATAGTATTCATGGCACAACTACTGGTACCGATATTTTTAAAGGAGTTGAAATGGCCATTAATAAAAAGAACCTTCGATGGAAAAACTTGAAATGTATTACAACTGATGGAGGCAAAAACATGAGTGGGAAAGATAAAGGAGTGGTCGCTCTTGTGTCAAAGGCTGTAGAAAATGACGGCGGCTCAAAACCATTAGTCTTACATTGTATCATTCATCAACAGTCTTTGTGCGGAAAATGTTTGGATATGTCTGACGTTCTGAAACCAGTCATATCAACTGTTAATTTCATCAGATCTTTTGGGCTGAATCACCGACAATTCCGACAATTTATTGCAGAGATTGGAGAAACAGACTTACCTTATCATACTGCCGTACGCTGGCTTAGTTGTGGGAAAGTCCTTCAGAGCTTTTTTGAACTTCGAGCAGTGATCGAAATTTTTTTTGAATGAAAAGCACCGCCCTCTTACTGAATTACAAAACAACGCATGGCTATGGAAGTTAGCATTCTATGTTGATTTGACAAAACATGTGAACGAACTGAATTTGAGATTGCAAGGAGAAAACCAGCATCTTCCTGATTTATGCACTAATATCAAGTCATTCCGGATGAAATTGATACTGTTTCAATCACAACTACGAAGTAAATGTTTTTCACATTTTAAAACATGTGAAATATTCAGCCACACTACTGAGACTGAGTTTCCTATCGATTTTGCAATCGAAACTTTGAGTGCTTTGAAGATAAATTTTGATACAGGTTTCTCGGACTTTGATGCCATTGCGAATCAAATTAAGATTTTTCAGAATCCTTTTGATGCTGACATTGAAACCCTAGCCCCGGGAACTTCAAATGGAAATGATTGATCTTCAGTGCAGTGATATAATTAAGAACAAATATGAAAACTCATCTTTGTTGGAATTTTATAAGAGTCTTCCACTGACACAATTTGATAATTTGCATAAATTTGCTCGTGGGCTGTTTTCCGTTTTTGGTACTACTTATTTGTGTGAGAAAACCTTCTCCAAAATGAAGTACACAAAAAATGTATACAGATCTAAATTAACTGACGAGCATCTTAAATCTCTTTTAATAATTGGTACAAGTAAAATTAGTCCACAACTACAAACTATTGTCGGTGGAAAATCTCAATTACTAACATCTCATTAGCATTTCATATGTCATGTTATAAGGTATGTGTTGTTCATTACTTACAATGTATAAAATGTAAGTTGGATTCATTTCAATAATTTGTTAATTATTATATGCTGAAGTTAAATTTACTGCATAAATTATACATGTCTTTACTCATTACCATTCTGTGTTTCTTTATCCAACTTATCACAAACATTTTATTTGCTATAAAAAATATTTGTTCTCTAAAAGGAGTTTTCAAGTATGTCTCCGCGGGCCGGACAAAATCTGTCTGCGGGCCGGATGTGGCCCTCGGGCCGTAGTTTGGAGACCCCTGTACTAGACGAATGGCCCGGGCAACGCCCGGATTTTACCCGAGTGCGTATATATTTTAAAAACGTTTTAATTCAAATACTATAATACTATTGGCGCCATGGATGTCACTCTTGTGAAACGTCCCGTTTCAAACTGTGTGTTTTTAAAATACACTACATATATTTTACAACAATATTTTATTCTTATAAAGATTATCGATTAAAGGTACTTATATATATTTAAAGGTTCTCATAAAGGTTACCGATTTAAAAGTTTATTTTATTTTATTTAAAGAAACATATTTTCATTTAAGTATTGTTATTTATTTTAAAAGATTAAGTAATTGTGCAAAACGATAATTGCCTTAAAAAAAAAGAAACATTCTCGGTGATTTTGTCTTGCATTCGTTTATACAATTATTATATATATTGGCATCATATATTAACTTTATGAACGGAAAAATATGTCCAGGGTAGCCTAGTGGTCATGGCATCTGCCCGGTAAGCGGAAGGTCGTGGGTTCGATTCCCATCCCTTGACACTTTTTTTTATTTTATCCATTCTGACCAAAATCTATCCGTGAACTTCACACAGACAGAATAAGGCAATTATATAAGTAGATAGGTTATATCTTTGAGACACAAAACTTTATCATTACTATTTTCAAAAGTATTTGTAACAATGTGTATTCTTTTGTGGAAGTTTTGTTTAATTTTATATATTCAAAATTTAATTATATTCATATATTTCATTAGCATCTACACTTCATGGACAATACTAATGGAAGTTGTGCCTTTCAGCATGTATATCGGGTTTCAGACAATAACTATGAAAGGTATTACAGTGACCTTTATTGAAGACACACGAGATAACTAATATACACTCATGGACAAAAACTTAAGGAAGTTGTGCCTTTCAGCATGTATATCGGGATTCAGACAATAACTATGAAAGATATTACAGTGACCTTTATTGAAGACACACGAGATAACCAAGTGTGAACAAAACTTAAGGAAGTTGTGCCTTTCAGCATGTATATCGGGATTCAGACAATAACTATGAAAGATATTACAGTGACCTTTATTGAAGACACACGAGATAACCAAGTGTGAACAAAACTTAAGGAAGTTGTGCCTTTTACCATGTATATCGGGTTTCAGACAATAACTATGAAAGATATTACAGTGACCTTTATTGAAGACACACGAGATAACCAAGTGTGAACAAAACTTAAGGAAGTTGTGCCTTTCAGCATGTATATCGGGATTCAGACAATAACTATGAAAGATATTACAGTGACCTTTATTGAAGACACACGAGATAACCAAGTGTGAACAAAACTTAAGGAAGTTGTGCCTTTCAGCATGTATATCGGGATTCAGACAATAACTATGAAAGATATTACAGTGACCTTTATTGAAGACACACGAGATAACCAAGTGTGAACAAAACTTAAGGAAGTTGTGCCTTTCAGCATGTATATCGGGTTTCAGACAATAACTATGAAAGATATTACAGTGACCTTTATTGAAGACACACGAGATAACCAAGTGTGAACAAAACTTAAGGAAGTTGTGCCTTTCAGCATGTATATCGGGATTCAGACAATAACTATGAAAGATATTACAGTGACCTTTATTGAAGACACACGAGATAACCAATCATAAAAGACTCTATTTAGATAACATTCCCATCAAATTAATAAGAATTATACAATTTTATTTAAACAGTGAAAGAAGGGCAAATTTATCATATGAAGAAATAGTTACTCGTACAAAAAACTGACAAAAGGATGTCCCCAAGGCGGTCCTTTACCCCCAAATATTATGGAATATTTTGGTAAACAACTTTCTGAAGAGTTTCAAACATCCAAATTCAGAAATAATATGCCATGCAGACGACGTTTCTATTATTTTATGGAACAAGTCTTTCGAGGAATTCAAAAAATTAAGCGAATATAATCTATGCTATGTGATTCAATGGTGTAATATGAATAAATTATCAATAAGTCCAGAGAAAACGAATTTATTTTACTTACATAATAAACCTAAAGTTCCAATTGAAATACCGAATATTATTTTAAACCCAATAGATCAAGTTGAAATATTAGGCATAAATTTCTCAAATCATAGAATAAAAAAGATCAATTTTACACCACATATCAACGACATTTTGTGCAAACCTTAAGAATGAAAAATGTTCTGTTTTCACTTTGTGTGGAAAAATTTGGGGAATGAATAGTGAAAAAAAAACAATTATTTTTCATAAAACAATCATCAGGCCAGTTCTTACGTATGGTTCAGAAATATGGTACACATTTATTAATAGTCGATGCAAAGAGAAAAACTAAATTCTACTCAATATCAAATTCTTCTTTGGGCGAGCAGAGCCTACAAAACTACTTATTCCACTGTGTCCATAGTCTTGAGAACATCCCCCTTCTCACAGATTATATTGAATCTAAAATAATTAAATATATATATATGAATTGGCTAAACTTTTCTATAAAGGATCAAAATGCTTATAGACTACTTGCTCCAAGTATAATTAGATCATTTTTAAGTGCAAAAATTGATTAATTATTTGTAAAAACAAATGAAACATTTCAAAGCTTTTTCGCGTTTGGAATTCGATCAGTTTTCCGTTCTAACTTTTACAAAACCCAGTTTACAACGAACCACGAAAATTTTAGGGGATTTTTTATCAAAAATTTGCGGTTGAGGACTCTAGCTGTCACTGTGGCAAGGAAATCCAGGACTCGAGACACCTACTGCTGGAATGTCCACTCTTCTTTAGGGCTAGGCAACAGACAGCAAACAATGTTGTAGATCTATATCAAATCGTAAATGCCAAAGAGAACTATCAAGGATTTAACCATTTTTGTAAATATATTTATGATTATCTTTCTAATCTGAAAGGATCAGGTTCTTAATATATCTTATTGTTTTACTTTTTTTAATTATTATTAATTTTTTTCTTGTTTTTTTTTTTTTTTATTACAAGGTTGTCCCAAAAGTTTGTAAACACTTGCAAAAAAATTAAATACCAATATTATTCGCCGTTATGTATAATGTCTTTGTATTATTATTTAGTCATCGTAATGATATTATTCGCCAAGTAATTAGAAAAACAACGTTTTATAAAAAGACATAAAACATTTTTGTAAATATATTTAAGATTATCCTTCTAACCTGGAAGGATCAGGTTCCTAATATATCTTATTGTTTCTTTTTATTTATTTATTTTTTGTATAATATGTTTATAACTGTTTCTGTTTAAAAATGTAAATCGACGCAATTATCCCTACCCGGGATATCGTGTTTTGTGTTGTTGAAATAAATAGAGATAACCAAGTGTGAACAAAATTGCCTCTGTATACTTCAAAAAAACAAAAAGCAGACGATCGGCGACCTGTATACCTACAAATATATTAGAAATATTTTATTTACGGGGTTGCTAACCAAAATAAAATGATTTTTGAGCTCCAATGGCCGCGTAAAGCGGAATATATACAAAGCACTATGACCAGGCTGGAGAGGCTAGGGACAGGATCTCCGTTAGGGAAGAGGCATGTTAGGCCGGATTGGGTCCGCGGAGGTCAGGAGGTAGGAAGAGGGCGGGAGGACTAGAACTTTGTAGCTCTAGCTCTGGCAGGACATTGATCTTGCCTCGTGGTCGGCAGAGAGGCCCTTGGCTGAGCAGTTGGCGAGAGTTGGACAGCTTCGGTCTTGGTGGTCATCAGAAACGCAGTGGAAGCAGTTGACCGTAGCCTTGGTGCACCTATCGGCGTTACCACAGTAGCGGTAGCAGACGCAGACAGACTCCTCGTAGTTCAGGATCAACAAATATATTTACATATAATAGAGGAATGACCCGGATTTGGACCAAATGGAAAGTATATATGGAATAAAAGTTATTATATATAATGTATATATGTCATAATATATACTCTTCCAGGAATAAAAAAGCAAGCCAACAGTCGACCCAGAGAGAGAGACGGGAGGGTGTCACTTTAGACATCAGCGACATTCCAAGGGGCTCCTGGGGTCCGTCACTTAACACCTCGGGACTTTGGAGACAGTTGGTGATTGTGTGCGATACGAACGGCCGGGCGCTCAGCGGTGGCCGATCCGTCTATCTCTCTCTGGTTGCCTGGGTTCTTCCTCTACCAAATTGTGGTGTGATTATTTCTCTTTCCCCACATTATTATTATATTGCCACTGTTTAGTTTTATTCTGAACATAGGTGGCAGAAGGCGGCGCGCGGCGGTGAAGGTAGAGCTACGTCATCGCTGACCAATGGGAGGCCGTCTGGCTGCGCCGCCAGAGGGAGCTCGCCACCTTCTAGAGGATTCTAAGGACGCTCGCCACTAGAGAACAATGCCTTTCAGCTGCGGCTTTAATTCTTTTGTAAATTCTTTAAATATTTATTGTAAAGAGAGTTAAAATAAATTCATTTGTAAAGCTTGGGATAATTGCCTGACCAAAGATAAGTACATTTGTTTCTTTAAGCTAGTATAAAACATTCTATTCAATTAAGCCTAACGAGAACAAATTGTTTTGTAAACAATCATTCTGCTTTTCCTCCTTGCGTATTTGCCAAGTGGGAAACAAAACATTGGTGCCGAAACCCGGGAATAAATCTATTAAATAATTATTTAAATATAAATAATTATAATTCATTTTTGAAATATATTATTAAAATTATTAATAGCAAAGATTAAAGATGGCTGCCAAAATGGCTGCCAAATTTAAAGCTACTTTAAATATTCTTGAATTTCATTTCAAACAAGTGGATTATTTTGAGCAAATTTCGCTCAAGATAATTGAAGCGAAGGATGATGCAAATTTACAGACATTTAAACAAGATATTTTAGATATAAAATCTAACATTGAAAAAACTTATTGTAATCTTTTAACATTTTCTGAATTTGATGATGAAGTTTACTTTTCTAGAGTTATGCAATACAATGATAATCTTAGAAATTTAGTGGTGAATATCAATAAAGTATCTTGTACAGCCAGTTCAAGCAAAATTGATGATCTAAATCAATCAACCACAAGTAAAATAGAACTTCCTAAATTTAATTTACCTTCCTTTTCTGGTGATGTTAACGAATGGCTTAGTTTCAAGCAATTGTTTTCTCTGTCTATTGATTCCAATACCGCTCTAACTGATTCACAAAAGCTGCAATATTTACAATCAGCTGTTACTGGAGACGCTGAACGACTTATTAGGGGAATTCCTGTTATTGATGAAAAGTGATAGATGAAGAGTGAGAGCAGAAAATGAATCGTTTCATCCATGCAGAGCTTTGATTGATACTGGTTCTCAAAGAAGTCTGATAACAGAAAATTGTCGTGAAAAGTTGAATCTTCCTGTTAAAAAGAGCCAACTCACAGTTTTTGGAATTGGTAACCAACCAATACAGTAGTCTGCTAGTGAGACTTTTCTTCAATTTAAGCCTCATTTTTCTGATAGAATATTCAAAATTTCATCCATAATACTCGATCAAATCACTGTTGATTTACCTAATTTTCTGATAAATAGAAATAATTGGCCTCATCTTAAGAATACTTTATTAGCAGATCCCAATTTTGATAAAACAAGTCCCATTGATTTAGTAATTGGTGCAGACCTAGCCCCATTTTTATATACAGGAAAACTACGATTCCAAAATCATCCAGGACCCACTGCCTGTAGTTCCAAGTTAGGATGGATACTTTCAGGAAATGTTTCCAGT
Source organism: Cordylochernes scorpioides (assembly GCA_030710605.1). NCBI lineage: Eukaryota > Metazoa > Arthropoda > Arachnida > Pseudoscorpiones > Chernetidae > Cordylochernes > Cordylochernes scorpioides. The sequence goes on along the minus strand of CP092879.1, from coordinate 70,448,160 downwards.
TCTGAGACTGGAAACAGCTATATCTCGTTATGCTCAACATCCCAAGGAGATGATAATCTGCGAAAGTTTTTTGAATTGGAATCGGTTCCTGCCGCTCTTCCATTGACTAAAGAGGGGAAGAGTTGCGGGGACATTTATGACAAGAACTTTTGCATATCAACAGATGGAAGATATTCTGTTGGTCTACCGTTTAAATCTGTGCCTAATCTTGGAGACTCACGTCAGAATGCCATGAAACGATTTCTTGCTCTTGAGAGAAAATTGCACAAATCTTCGAATCTTCTTCAGCAATATAAGGATTTCATGATGGAATACCTTTCTCTCAACCACATGGAGCTCATTCCGAAAAACGAACGTGACAAACCATAAGACAAGTGCTATTATATACCTCACCATTGCGTTCTGCGTGAGCAGAGCAGCACTACTAAATTAAGAGTAGTGTTTGATGCATCGTGCAAGACGAGCAACAATTACTCCTTAAATGAATTTCTTCATACTGGACCAAAATTGCAGCATGATATTTTCAATATTCTTGTGAAGTTTCGTACTAATTCTATAGCTTTTACGGGAGATATTGAGAAAATGTACAGACAGATAAAAGTGAACTCTTCTGATCTCGACTTTCAGAGAATCTTCTGGAGAAATAGTCCATTGGAATCTTTATTGGAGTATAGATTGCTCACAGTAACTTATGGAATGTCGTGTGCACCATATCTTGCAATCCGTACCTTGATGCAACTTGCCACCGACAAAGAACTCCTGTTCCCAGAGGCATCTAAAATCATAAAAACTGATTTTTATGTAGACGACCTACTTTCTGGCGCAACAACAATCGAAGAAGCAAAAGTTCTCATTGATGATATCCGGAAAATCCTTTTTTTCTGGTGGCTTTTGCATAAGAAAATGGATGTCAAATGTCCCTGAGGTTCTTTCAGAGGTACCAGAAGCGCTGAAAGCACATGATTCATATGAAATCGGAGATAATTCATCTGTTAAGATTCTTGGGATAAATTGGAATCCATCCACGGATAATTTCACAATTACAGTCAATTCACTAAAAGACGTATATTCTAAAAAAAAAATTGTTATCGGACATTTATCGAATTTATGACCCATTTGGGATGGTTATCACCGGTGATCATTAGCTTCAAGATTCTGTTCCAAACTTTGTGGAAACAGGATTTGGATTGGGATGATCCCTTGTCTGAATCGTTGTGTTCTCATTGGAGGAGAGTGAAAATGGATTTGGCCATGCTAAATCATATAAAAATTCCTAGATATATTTCCTGCAAGGGACTTATACATTATTTAGAACTCCATGGATTTTGTGATGCTTCCGAATCTGCATATTCATCAGTTGTTTATATGAAATCTCGTTTTAAATCTGGTCATGTTCAAGTCACATTGATTGCTGCCAAGACAAAAGTCGCTCCCTTGAAGGCAACGTCAATACCTCGTCTGGAGCTTTGTGCTGCTCTTCTCCTTTCAAATTTATATGATTCCATTTGCAGCTCATTGCTGTTGCAGATTGACCGAGTAATTTGTGGACAGATTCCCAGATTTTTTTATGTTGGATAAAATCTGAATCAAAACATTGGAAACCTTTTGTTGGTAACCGGATTGCAGAAATTCAGCGACTAACTCTGCAATCTTCTTGGTACTATGTGTCTACCAAGGATAATCCTGCAGATTGCGCCTCCAGAGGTATAACTTCTTCAGAACTAGTAAACCATTCACTTTGGTGGAATGGTCCTGATTGGCTATCAAACTCAAGTTTACAAGATCCGCTACCAATCACATATGAACTTCCAAAAGAAGTTTGTCATGAAAAAAAAAAGAGTGTTCCGATTGTTCATTTCACTACTTGTCCTATTCTTGACTTTATTTTTAAATTCTCAACATTCAGGAAGCTGAGCAGAGTTACGGCATGGCTCCTAAGATTTATCCACAATGCTAGACACAGCAGCGACAAAATAAAACACAAAGAATTGTCCTCTAATGAGCTCGATAAATCAATTCGAACTCTTATTCAAATCATTCAAAGTTCAGAATTTAAAACTGAAATTCAATGTTGTAATCAAAGCAAAGTACTACCAACAAACTCAAAACTTTTATCCTTAAACCCATTTATTGATTCATCAGGAATTCTACGTGTAGGCGGTCGACTGCGCAAATCCAACCTGCAATTCAATGAGAAGCATCCAATAATTCTTCCTCACAACCATTTCGTTACAGAATTGATTGTACAACAATTCCACGTAGAGCATCTTCATTATGGTCTCCAATTAACTCTGTGTGCCATCCGACAAAAGTACTGGATTCCATCCGGTAGAATTCTAGTAAAAAAGCTCATTAATCGTTGCATGACATGTTTCAAGACGAAACGCCAAGTGTCAAAACAAATCATGGGAGATCTGCCTATCCATAGAATCATACCCTCAAGCCCTTTTAGCAAAACAGGAATAGACTTCGCAGGACCATTTATAACTAAACCTAATGGCATAAGAACAAAAGTAACATAAAAATCATATATAGCATTATTCATTTGTTTCTCAACGAAGGCTATTCACCTTGAGATAGTTTCAGATCTGCCAACCCCTGCCTTCCTCGCTGCTTTTAGAAGATTCATCTCTCGTCGAGGAAAACCCTCTGATATTTTCACCGACAATGCTACTAACTTTAAAGGAGCTAAGAATATTTTGAATAATATACATCAACTTGTAAAGGATTCTTCAATTCAAAATTATGTCGCTAATGAACACATCACTTGGCATTTTATACCTCCATCTGCTCCAAACTTCGGCGGCATTTGGGAAGCAGGAATTAAATCATTGAAGTATCATCTCCTAAGGTGTTTAAAATCTGCAGTTTTAAATTTTGAAGAACTCAATACTCTGACAAGTCAAATTGAAGCGTGCTTAAATTCTCGCCCGTTGTATCCGATGAGTTCGGATCCAAATGATTTCAACCCTCTCACTCCAGGACATTTTTTGATTGGAAGACCATTAACAGCACTCCCAGAGCCCAGTTATCACCCTAATGACAACTACTTAACTAGATGGAAATTAATTCAAAGGGCCAGAGATGTTTTCTGGCAAAGATGGTCCAGGGAATATCTAAACAATCTGCAACAACGGTCCAAATGGAACAAACCCTCTTCCAACCTGAAGGTTGGAGATTTGGTGTTGGTAAAATACTTTCCTATGCCTTCATTGCAGTGGAGCCTTGGCCGCATCACCAAGGTGTTACCTGGAGCGGATGGCATTGTCCGAGTTGTGGAACTTCAAACAGAGAAACAACATCATCTAATAAGACCCATCTCGAAGATTGCACTTCTGCCATTCTAATTCTTCTTCTTCAAAAAAAAAAAAAACTTTCTACACTATGTGATCCTTTTTCTTTTGCCTTGTGTGTGGACTACGTCCACAGGAGGGGAGTATGTTTAGTTTTATTCTGAACATAGGTGGCAGAAGGCGGCGCGCGGCGGTGAAGGTAGAGCTACGTCATCGCTGACCAATGGGAGACCGTCTGGCTGCGCCGCCAGAGGGAGCTCGCCACCTTCTAGAGGATTCTAAGGACGCTCGCCACTAGAGAACAATGCCTTTCAGCTGCGGCTTTAATTCTTTTGTAAATTCTTTAAATATTTATTGTAAAGAGAGTTAAAATAAATTCATTTGTAAAGCTTGGGATAATTGCCTGACCAAAGATAAGTACATTTGTTTCTTTAAGCTAGTATAAAATATTCTATTCAATTAAGCCTAACGAGAACAAATTGTTTTGTAAACAATCATTCTGCTTTTCCTTCTTGCGTATTTGCCAAGTGGGAAACAAAACAGCCACATTGAAAGTCGACAGGATAAGACCTGGCCGGGAAGTAAATCCCTCATATACCAGAGTATGAAGAAAAAAGAAGCAACACCACGATGATCGGACAAACCCACAACCAAGTTCCACAAGACTCAACGACCTACTCTACTGTAGCCGCTTCTCTTCGAGCCCTCACCCTCCGTCACGACCAACTTTTGAACCGTGATCCCGAAGAACTAATCACATACGACGGTGATGAACCTGCCATACACTTCTCCCAGCACTAGATCTGCCCAAGAACGATCACCGCGCCAGAGCAGGACACCTTCCATCATCATGGACAAGACTCCGCCATATCCCTGACACTACTGTGGCGGACAACACTGTCCCGTACAATATCAGCAGAAAGAACCCTCCCTCAATGAACTTAATGAATCTACTTGCGCCCTCAACCAGCATAACCTGTGAGTGTAATTGTTTCCACCCCTAGCATTTATTCTTTAAATAAGTCTTTCCTTGTAGACTCTGGTGCCAATATTTACATAATTAGTTAAATTTATGTGAATATGTAAAAATGTTTAATAGTTCCATTTATTCTCTCCACCCCTATTAACCGTCATCTTATTATCCATACTATATTTATCTATGTGAAACACCCTGGAATAGTAACCTTACCATTCTAATTTAATATAATTGTCTTTTTATTGTGTGAAATATTTTTATTTTAAAGTCATTCCTTGAAATTGGCATTCTATCTATGCATACTTTACGATTTTTAATAATAACAATCAATTTTCATAATAGTGCTCATTCACAATAGGCCTCCAGCACCTAAACATTTGTATACCTATTTGTATATGACCTTCTCTCCTACTTGTAAGCACGGCTCACGAAAAATAATTCCTTTCCCTAAACGACTCAAAATCCACTCTGTAATTCAGGCGTCGAAGAATTCCAACCACCACGTGAGCCTTGCTTACAACCAACCCTTGGTGACTCTTATCTATCTTCCCCTTAATGTCCCACTCATTCTTACAACTTTGTCAACCTTATACCAGCTCAGGACCTTTTATAGAATTATTGATTAATCAATTATCGATAATTATTGCCAACAATATTGTCATTTCAAAATCCTAATCTTCACCCTTGATTTATGATAATATATTTTGTAGTTTCTCTCTAGCATATCCACCGACCCACACCATCTAGCCACTGGTGTGTTCGTCACAGGATGCAGATTGACTAACTGCTGGATGTTTATCAACTCCTTTTTGTTCGTACTTGAACAATCTGCATCGAGCGGCACAGTTCGCTCCTTCTTCTCGCGCCACACGTTCGCCACACGGACCCTGTCTTCAAATCTATGTTTGTCCCTTGTCCAAACCAGCACGATATAACCTACTTCCGATATTTCCCACGGATGTACGTTAAACATCGTCGCTGATTTTGTCCGGTCCGTCATTATTTCGCGCAGACATGGGTTTTACGTTTAACCCACCGCGAAATCATCGCCTCGCACAAGCTCCCACGACGCTTCAAACACCCCGTGTCCGAGCAGCTTGTCACTTGTAAAGGACAACGCCGTCCTCGTCCCAATTTTTGGCACTGTGCGCGCACACTTTCCTTCAATTAGCTAAAACTACTAGAGTCTCATAGTATCGAAATAATTATGGTAGAAAGGCCCAAAGCATGTTTCCCCTCGCTCTGTCCGCCTATATTCTACCTTTGCATCTCGAACTATTTTAGCTTCGCAAATTAAATATAAGTCCATTCGACTTCCTCACCTACTACACACGGGACTTTTCCCCTCGGACTCGCTACACAAGTAACTGCATAGATAAGGTAGTAAGGCCCAAAGCAAGTTTCCCCTCGCTCTGTTCGCCAAATTTCTAACATTGTATGTAGTTCTATATTTACCTCAGTCCTGAGCTCACGCAATTTCCAACCTCAACCTCATTTCTCGTACTCTACACCTATAGCATAGAGAGCCCATGCCAAGTTTCCCCTTGCCATTTCCGCCTGAAAAATATCTTAAAGTGTAGAATTCCCCAGTCTTAATGACCTTCAGAATTTCACCATGTGTATGTGACTCCCCTTCTCGTTGTTCACACTCCTCAATATCATTTCCCTTATAATACATTAGATGTTATTGTATATAGCCTTTTATAGCTTTGATATTATCAAAAATTCCCTTAAATATCAAACTCTCCGATGTTGTAAAACTGCTTGTAAATAATATTTACTGGTGTACTATACAATATTTTATTTACATAAAACTATGTTACCATAACCTTAAATAATTTCAACTGTAAAATCATTTTCTTTATTCCTGGCTTCTCCAGCTTTAAGTATACTCAAACCATGTTCAGCCTTCTTCAACGGGACCATATGTCATAATATATACTCTTCCAGAAATAAAAAAGCAAGCCTACAGTCGACCCAGAGAGAGAGACGGGAGGGTGTCACTTTAGACATCAGCGACATTCCAAGGGGCTCCTGGGGTCCGTCACTTAACACCTCGGGACTTTGGAGACAGTTGGTGATTGTGTGCGATACGAACGGCCGGGCGCTCAGCGGTGGCCGATCCGTCTATCTCTCTCTGGTTGCCTGGGTTCTTCCTCTACCAAATTGTGGTGTGATTATTTCTCTTTCCCCACATTATTATTATATTGCCACATATATATAATATATATTCGTTCTATATAAATTATATTTTATTCATATATCAAAATATTGAGTTAGAAGCGGAGACCTAAGACAGCAGAGTAAGATAGAAAGAACCTATCTGGGTCAAATAGTTTATAATAGGGAAAGATATACGAAATTTTAATAGGTTCTGCAGACTTTTTATTATAAATAGACAGCTTCATACAGCTTGAGGAACTACACTACTATGCGACTTGATTTACATCAATGTAAATAATTAATAAGTTACTTTAGAACTCATTGTAAATAGCTCAACTTGATCAACTTTCTCTCTCCACGAATTATTACAGATAACTTCATTAAATCAACTTCCATCATTGATTAACATATTGTAAATAACAACACAATTGTAAAATAGATTTAAAAAATCTCCCTGTTTGTTTGTTTGTGCTTGTGTATGCAAAGTCGGTGGACGAGTAGGTAACACCCTCGATTCCCGACAGCCTTGAACCAGGATTGAATCCTGTATTGGACACTTTGTTTTAATATGTAAATAACCTTCATATATTTTTCATTGTTGGAAATATCATAAACTAGGTTGTTCTTTTTTGACCGGTACCTAATAAAATGATTTTGAAACAAGAACAAGAGGCGGAATTTCAGAAATTTGTTTTTATAAAAAGAAGCAGCTTGAAAAGAAGCACAATCCAAATTATATTTGTTACAGAATTTTGCTTATTTGGATTTTATAAAACCAACAGTGAGGTTTTTTTTTTCTTCATTATCAATAGTAATACGATACGTTAGTACGCAATCTATTATAAAAGAAATTGAAACTATCTTAAACGCGTATGATTCTTTCTTTAAATTAAACAATTTTCTACTTATTTAAAAATAATCATACGCATCTATAATATAGTTTCAATTATCAACAATAATGATGAAAAATATGACTATTACTATTAAATGTGATTAGCCTTTGCTTTGTTTTTTTTAAATTTGCAGAGGCTCCGTGGTAAATCCAAGTATAAGAAATTTGTTTTTCCTCGGATTTATCCATACTAATCTAGATTGATAAGGCACAATTTGGATTATAGATTATATATAAAAATGAATGTTTGTTTGTCTGTCTGTATGTCCGGTATACAAATTCGCAGTAGTTCACTAATTCAAACCAAAATTTCCATACATTAGGTAAAAAAATACGGGGAAGACGATGGGCTATTTTAAAAAATATATAAATCAATTATTAAAACTATATATTTTTAGTCAGAAAATGATGATGACGATATTGCTGTATCATGTTTGATTATCAGATACAAAATTATATCGGGAAAAATTCCAAAAAGCAGAGACAACGGGTGAAACCAGTTCATTATTTTGTACGCAGGAACAAAATTCTAACAGAAAAACATTCATTCGAGCAGAAAACAAAAGCCAGATCATCTTTCTATTAAAATATCGCTTCTCAGACACAAAGTTTGGAGCGGGGCGTTTCACAAGAGTGACATCCACGGCGCCAATTTATAATTGTAACGAATAGTATTTGAATAAAAACATTTAATCTGGTAATCTCGTTGCCCGGGTCATTCGGCTAGTAGATTATAAAACAAGGTAATAAGACCAAATCCAAATAAATAAATAGTGTGTGACGTTTCGGTAACAACGTTGTTACCATCTTCAGACAAAAGTATTGAATGAGAAATTTTACCACAGCATGTTTTAAATAGTTACTGTTATCAAAAAAAATATTGGGTTTTTCCACTTTTAATTCTAAGAATAATATTCTGTGTTTCTCAGATAACTATCTTCTTCTTATCTGTTATCTTGTTTACACACTTGATAACAGAAACTATTTAAAACATGCTATGGTAAAATTTCTCATTCAGTACTTTTGTCTGAAGATGGTAACAACGCTGTTACCGAAACGCCACACACTATTTATTTATTTGGTTTTATTACCTTGTTCCCTACAAATCTATTTATTAGTTTGATTTTCTTTCCTTATATTGTGACGGTGTTTTTATCCACCGCTAATTTTGAACCGTTCTTTCAACTGCCACCACCTCGGCTACGACCAGCTGGCAGGCGCATGCGCGACGGCGCAACCAGACAGGAGACAATGTTTTGACTTTACCACTAGCCAACGGCCATTCATTCTCACATTTCATCAAACTTTTAAAAACTCATTTAGCTATTAATTTATAAAAAATAATTAATATTGACACGTTTCTGAATTTTGTAAATAATTTTGTAATTTATTTTTCATTGATTTTTAATATGTAATCAATAACATTTATCATCATTAAAAAAAAGAACGAAAAATAAACAAAAGAACAACAACGTGGTAAATTTGCCTATTTATTTAAAACAAACAAACAAATTAGATAAGGCTTTAAAAATAAAACATTTCTTTAAAAGTTAAAGTAAAAATAAAACGTTACATAAAATATTTGGCGCAGCTACGAAAGGATTAAAATATAAATCAAAAAAGGCTTCGACGAAAGAAAAAGTAAGTACAATGGCAGCTAATGTAAACAAATTAGAGAAATTTAGCGGTGATAAAGGTTCAATTCGGCCTGAATCATGGCTTAAACTATATGAATTGGAAACTGGTAAACTAGATGAAGTTGATAGAATCAATAGCCTAATTTATTATTTATCAAAAGATGCTTTAGAATGGTTTGCTGATGAAATATTGAGCAACGCATCCATTAAAAAATGGGATACTGTTAAACTCAAATTAATTCAGCGCTTTGGTTATAAAGTTGAAAGCCCTATAGTTGCAGCATCAAAAAGAAGACTTAAAAGAGAAGAAACTGTGGAAGATTATTTTAGAGATAAAATTAGATTATTAAATCAAACAAGCCTCAATAATGTCGAGAAGCTAAAAATGTTAACGGATTGATTGCCATTAGATTGGAAAAATTATCTCGTAACAGCCCAGCCTAAAGATCCATCACATTGGATGCAGATTGCCATGGAAATTGAACAAAACAATAATCAAATAAGGCAACAACAGAGAAGTAAAACCAAGGTTTTTAATATAACTACACCTACAATCTCAAAAAATTGCCCATATTGGTGTCCTATTTGTAAGAAAAAAGGATTGTATTTTAAACATTGGATAAGTGATTGCAAAGATTATGATCCTAATTATAAAGACAAGCTTAAACACCAAGCAACTAATATCACCACAGATGTTAAACAAACAATAGCTGATTCACTTTGCATAGCCGATTCACTTTGCATAGCAAATACCAATTTTCCTTATAGATTTGTTAATGTTGAAGTTTTACTTAATAATATTCCAGTTTCATCTTTTATTGATACCGGGTCAACTATATCATTAATGAGCTGTTCGCTTTTAAAACAACATAAGTTAAAATTGAATGTAAACGATAGAATCAAAATTAAACAAGTAGATAGTTTTGCATATACTTTAGGATCAGTAGAAGTATTTTTGAAAATCCATTCTAAACTTGTCAGGTGTAAGCTTCATGTAGTGAAAAACCTTAGTTATCCATTACTTATTGGGCTTGACATAGCAGAAAAAATTGGATTGATAATTGATACAAAAGACAAAGCTGTGTATTTTAAAGAAAATGAATGTCTTTCCATGTCTGATGAAACTCACCTCCCATCTGAACAACAAAAAGAACTCAAGGTTAAGAAATGCTCCATTGAAAAACAAGAAATAAGATATCTAGGACATATCATAGAACACAACAAGATTAAACCTGACCCTGAAAAAACAAAGGCAATAAATGAGTTCCCTCAACCTAAAACAGTGAAGCAAGTAAGGCAGTTTTTGGGTTTAGCAAGTTACTACAGGAAATTTATTCCTAAATTTAGTGAAATTGCAGATCCTTTAACAAGCCTCACAAGAAAAAATAAGTTATTCAAATGGACTACTGAAGTTAACAAATCATTTCAGGAACTAAAGTCTCATTTATCCACAGATCCAGTTCTTTCTACATATGATCCTTCATTACCATGTAAGCTTTATACAGATGCATCTAAACTGGGAATTGGTGCTATTTTAGCTCAAATTGGAAATGATAATCAAGAACATGTAATTTCCTATTATTCAAGAAAACTTCTACCACATCAACAGAACTATTCTGCATTTGAGATGGAATGCTTTGCTGTAGTTCAATCAGTTGAATACTTTGAAGTTTATCTTGAGAACAATACATTTGAAGTCATTACAGATCATTCGGCTTTGGAATGGCTCTTCAACGTAAAGAAACCAAAGGCAAAATATCTCCGATGGATAATTGAATTATCAACCAAGTCAATGAAAATAGTTCACAGATCAGGATCAAAGCAAACGCATGTTGATGCATTGTCAAGATCACCAGTGTCACTTCATATATCAATCCCCACTCTTCGACTACACCAACAAAAAGCGGATCTCAGTTTTGTAAAGAACTCTCATATTCATCGAGATCTTATTATGGTGAAACATAATGGAGTTTTAAAAACAGTTGTTCCAGAATCATTCCAAGAAGAAATTCTCAAAGAATACCACGATAATCATTCTCACCCCTCAATTAACAAGACAGTAAGATTGATAACACCATTTTATTGGTGGCCGAATGCTATTAAATGCATCAAGGACTATGTTCGTTCATGTAAAATATGTCAAATAACTAAATGCAGTCATAAACCATTTATTGGAGAATATGTTGCACCAAACTCTGATCTGAAACCACTGGAATTAATATCAATGGATACTATTGTGCTAGGCTCTGCAGCAAATGAAACCAAGCACAAATACATTCAAGTAATAATTGACCACCTAACAAGATTTGTTTGGGCTTTCCCTACTGTCACCAACACTTCTCAAGCAGTAATTCAATGTTTGGACAAAATCAACAAAACTGTTCCCCAAATCAAATGTATTTTAACCGACAACGGAAAGAATTTTACATCAAAAGAATTTAACAAGTTTTTGAATGATCATCAAGTTCAACACACTTATTCGACGCCATATCATCCACAGAGTAATGGACTGTGTGAAAAGATGAATGACACTATACTCACCAAATTAAGAACAAACCTTCAAGAGAATCCAAGACTAAAATGGTCATCATTACTTGCCAAAATTGTGAAAGATTATAATAGCACACCCCATGATGTCACTGGGTTTTCTCCAAATTTCCTACTTTTTGGTGATTGTGCAATACCAGAATTTTCTGAATCACCACATTTCACCATAGAAAATGCAAGGAAGAAAGCAATAGAAAATAGCGCAAAGCATAGAGAAAAGTGGAAAGCACGACACGATGCAAAACATCCGCAGTCGTCATTCAAAGTTGGTGATCTGGTCCTTCGTAAAATACCTAGTAATGATCCAAGTATGGTCAAAACATCCCCAAAGTATGAAGGTCCTTTTCAAATAACAAGAATCATATCTAGTGTTACGTGTGAATTATTGAAAGATGATTCCTCCTTGGTTAAAGTTCATGTGTCACAATTGAAACCATTTATTTTGCGAAAATAAATCCTTCAAGCCGAGGGATATGACACTTTTCTGAATTTTGTAAATAATTTTGTAATTAATTTTTCATTGATTTTTAATATGTAATCAATAACATTTATCATCATTAAAAAAAAGAACGAAAAATAAACAAAAGAACAACAACGTGGTAAATTTGCCTATTTATTTAAAACAAACAAACAAATTAGATAAGGCTTTAAAAATAAAACATTTCTTTAAAAGTTAAAGTAAAAATAAAACGTTACAATATTTTAAATAAAAACTAATTAATATTTATTTTGATATTATATCTGTAGTAATTAAAATACCCCCCTGGAATAAATAATTGAATCATATCTTCAAAACCAGACAAAACACCACAATATAAGTTTAATTGTTACAATTAAATGTGATTAACTTTAAAAATAACATTGATAATTACTGGTACTCTTATTGTTGATCCAGCATGTACCCTATATTTATGTTTGGAGAATCTTTATAAGACCAAAATGTTTTAATAAAACTTTTTGTTGTTTGTATAAAATATGAGTTAAATTTATTCATCTCTTTTAGTACATGAATAATAATGACCAAGATGATAAACATAATGCGTTTGATATTACGATGCACTAGCGCTCCATCTGTTATGAAAATTGGAAACTATTTTAGACGCGTAAGATTCTTTTTTGAAATTAAACAATATTACGCGTCTAAAATAGTTTCCAAATTTTCATAATACATTGACTTAATAAATTCAATTTTATTGCCATCTATCGTTAAAACTTTACACAAATAAATTTACTGGCAATGCGCTTCTTTTAAATAGCATCAAATATTATCTCTATAGACCTTACTGCAATGATATGAGTTATTGAATGAGTTATCGAATGAGAGGGTTCACTATTGATGAGTAAGGTCTGTAGAGATAATATTTGATGATATTTAAAAGAAGCCCATTGCCAGTATATTTATTGACTTAATGCATAATTAAAACAAGAATCCTCTCGCAACTCTATATTATATTCTAAGCCTGAAATTCGGAACCTTCCAATTTAACTTTTTTGTGTGAATTGAACTGATTTCATTTCTATCGAAGGATGATGTGAAATCGAAACTTCCATGTACTGATGAAGATCAGTGTACAGATTATATTTATGCCTGGATTTCATAAAACGGGTGTTATGGCTCATTCTTTATATCCACTAGTAGTTATTACTGGTACAGAACAGGAGGGACAAGCACCGGTTCTGTCTTACCAAGAGAACAATAGTCTTTGATATAAAGGCACAATATAAACAACAATGTTGTTCTTCGAATAATAAATTTACAATGCACACATAACACAATTACATACAACAGTCTTTGATTTCCAGACTTAAATCTGGTCATCTACGGACAATGACTTTCAAAAATGGTTGCAAGGTTTTCCCACTATGTACTAAATCCACAACCTGCAACCCCAAAACATATTATTGACTTTTGAAAATAGAGCAATCCATAAATAAATATTTAATTAAAAAGGCATATATTGGATCAAAAAATCATTTACCAATATTTCAGTTGGCTGAACGCCAACCTTTATCAAAGTTTCAACATTAAATATGTTTTAACACCTTGAAGGTTGGCGTTTAGCCAACTGAAATATTGGTAAAATAAAATTTGTTAGTTTGTTTACAAGATGAATGTTTTTAAAAGGTAAGATTATCCAATCGCCGTGAAACTTTAGGAAGTTATTTACTTGGAAGGCTTCTGTTTGAATTCGATTTGAAAAAAATATTAATTGCAATTTTATTTGTAAATTTTTTACTCTCACTCGCAAGCAGCGCCTCTCGCGGCATATGGTGAAATTACATTTATAAATTGTAAAAATTCTAAAATGTTGTAATGTTAAAATATATTTTTACATTGTAATTTAATTGTTTGTTGTTTTAAAATAATAAAGATACAAATTACATTGTTGTTGTTGTTTATAATATCTGCCTTTTTAATTAAAGATATTATTGACTGTATTGACTCATCTCCAGCAGACACCATCAACAAACTTTACAAGCTTAATACCTTAATATTTCACTATTTTTATAAAAGTAATGCATGAGAGGTACTTCTATACAAGTATATGAAAGCAGGTGTGTGTAAAAATTTTAGGTATGAATATTATATTTTAAAAGCATTTTCCCATATTTATTTAACATATATCATTCAAAACAAGATAAATATGATAATTTTTTTTCATCAGTTCATTTCATCATCTAGCTCTGAAAACACAAAATTAAGGTTAACTTAATAGTATATATGTAAATATAATAAAAAAATACATATTTATTTTTACCATAAAGTTTTATAAGAGAAGCTTTTGACTCTGTAACTAGGTGTCCTTAAACAGAGATAGTGTATTGTAATAAATTGATTTATATCTAAGAATTTTCGTCATTTGAAGCCCCCTTTTGGTTCGATGGAACCAATGAACTAAGAAAACATTGCGCGATGATTGGTTGATTAATGTCATGTGATAATAGAGAACCAATCATTGAATCGCATTATATATAGAGAATATATGGTTACACTTTGGTTAGCAGCCCGTAAAACCATATTTTCTCTCTATATTTAATAAACTTGAATTGCGATCCACTGATTGGTTCTCTATTATCACATGACACTAAACAACCAACCATCGCACAATGTTTTCTTAGTTTACTAGTTCCAAGAGCGCATCGAAATACTATATTAAATAGATAAAGGTAGCTCTAAATTACGAAAATTCTACCTATTCTAATGAAAATAAATACCATTTGTTTCTTAATTTAATTAACCAAATTGTAATAATACTAATCTAATTCAGAAATATATTTTAATCGTATTTTTTTATAGTAATCGGAATTCGTTCTCGTTGATATCAAAAAAGAGTAATATTAAGAAAAAGGCATCTCCTTATCGTGCAACTGAAAGTTGCTGATGGCTTGCGCCATCTATCGGAATAAATATCAACTATTCTCGTTGATTTTTAATTATTCAAGAATTGCCCAAATACCCATTCTTGATTAATCAAGAAAAGCTAACCACGGACGCGTTTCGGGCTGTTGGCCCTCATCAGCGTGGTGCAAAGCTGTACCTCAACAACCAAAAAAAAAAAAATTGGTCATTCAGGCATCCTGAAAAAATCATGAAACGGGTAGTTAAGGCCAGAATTGCGTGAGACCGCGACACAATGTGAAAAAATAGGACAAATGTGATATTGTACTGGGATAAGGTGCATAAATTAAGAAAAAGGCATCTCCTTATCGTGCAACTGAAAGTTGCTGATGGCTTGCGCCATCTAGCCATCATCAGAGTAATATATGTATGAACTGGATTTTGGAAGATTTAACCTCCAAAACCCTAGAAGTCCCTGGCGATTCCACATTCATGGCGGTCGTAAAATACGTATAAACATGATAGGAAATGATCTATATAGGGAAATATAGATTACATACCTTTATTTAATTTATTATTTTCGTCCAATGTCTTTACTTCTATCTTTGTTTTGTTTCTTTTGATTTTGTTAATCCTCACTTTATTTTTCAACTTTTTCCCTGTTTGCTTTTTCAGCTCTTTTTTCTTCAGTTGCCTTTTAGTTTTCTTCAATTTTTCCATTAGATTTTTTTCTCTTTGCTTATATTCATTCGATTCTTCGTATTTCATTATCCGAATTTTTTCAAATTTAGCTTTATTTTCATTTATAATCTTGTCAAAAAGTTCATATTTTTCACGCAATTTTCCATCCAATAAATATTTCCTGTCATTCAAATTATGCTCTTTATTATTATTTATATTTTTCATGTTTTCATATTCATTTCTTTTTAGCTCATTTTCCTTTTCTATCGTTTTCCATTTATTCTCCAAGAGAATTTTACTTTCATCAATCTGTTTTAATTGCCTTTCTACTCTATCTTTTCTCAAGATAATTCTTTTATATTGGCAATCAAGTCTATTTGATTTCTTAATTATTTCCTCATCCATTTCCCGTTGATCCTCTACTATATTGGCCAGTTCCATCTCTTTATTGTACAATTCCTCTTCTTTTTCAACTTGTTCTTTATCTATCCTTCGGTGTTCTTCTTCTTTCTTCATCAGTTTTTCTTCTTTCTCCTTTTGCTCTTCTTCCTTAGTTATCTGCTGTTCAATCATCATTGTCAATTTTAGAATATTTTCCTTAATTTTTTTCAATGCATCAAGTGTCTTCATTTCTTTTGCCTCCCATTTTTGATTCTCAACTTCTTGATCTAATTGTTCAATTCTGAGTTCATCCTCAATTTTTCCCTGAACATTATTCTTTTCGAGTTCTTCCCATTTATTTTTTATTTCTCTAAATCCCCATGACTCTTCCTCCGTCTCACTTTCTGAATTCATCTTATCGTTGTCATTTTTTTCAATATCTGAAACACAAACAAAATTTCGATTAGGTCACAGAAACATTCAAAACATTTTTTTTTTCAAATCTAACCTAAAACTTTAGGAATTAATAAATAAAGTTTTATAAACACAAGGTGATAAATTATATATAATTATAATAATTAACATTTAAAGCAAAATTCGTCTGTAAAACATTTACTATCCGAAAAGCTGTAAAATATATAATTAGTATAAAATAATTATTATTTATACCTCTAGAATATAAGCAAAATAGACATAGACATACATGCTAAAAGGTACAACTTCCTTGAGTTTTATACATGAGTGTATCATTCAGAGTTATTGTCTGAATCCAGATATACATGCTAAAAGGTACAACTTCCTTGAGTTTTATCCATGAGTGTATCTTTCAGAGTTATTGTCTGAATCCCGATATACATGCTAAAAGGTACAACTTACCTTGATCCTCATCATGAGATGTGACAGATATGGAATCTATACATATAATTCACAATGTTAAGCAATGCTTAGAAAATCTGTGTCATTACTCACCATCAGAACGTTCTAAATAAGAGATGTCGGAATCAAAAGATTCTGTAACAATACCAGAAGACAGTTATAAAGTTATCCTCATCATGAGATGTGACAGATATGGAATCTATACATATAATTCACAATGTCAAGCAATGCTTAGAAAATCTGTGTCATTACTTACCATCAGAACGTTCTAAATAAGAGCTGTGGGAATCAAAAGATTCTGTAACAATACCAGAAGACAGTTATAAAGTTATCAGAGACTGTCATACATGAGAAGGTACATTTCAAGAATAATTAAACTTAAAAAAAATTCCCATATCATGAAAATTTACAATTACATAAGAACCAGAATGGTTGCAGGGTTTTCCCACTATGTACTAAGTACAATTGTCAGCCTGCAACCCCAAAACACATTATTGACTATATTGACTAATCCGTTGATGAGCTCTACTCTTCCCCGGCAGGCACCATCAACAAGCTATACAAGCTTGATACCTTAATATGATTGAGTGGAGATAAGAAAGAAGACAATTACATAATAAGGAGCCCAAAGCTTCAGATATCTATAATGAAAAGAAAAAATATATAAAATACCTCTTAAATCAATATGTTTAAAAACTCAATTTGAATGTATATATATAATTTTATATATATTTTTAATACAGTAAAAAACCTTCTTCTAAAGGACAACACCTAATTGCAGAGCCAAAGTGTCTTTTAAGGAGAGGTGTCCTCTTACCGGAGAGTTGCTAAATAGTAAAAATGGTAATCTTGCAAATTGAAACTGTCCTTTGTGGAGCTGTCCGCTAAAGGGAGGTTCTACTGAATTAACAGAATAAATATAGCGTGGATATTAAATATGGAATAATACGACTTAGCATAATAATTTCCAGCGAAGACTTCTACATAAAATTTAACAAACCTTGTATAGTAATTATTTTATTATTCTCTTTTATTATTTTATCTTATATGTAAATAATATACAATATATAAATAGTCGTTTCTATTCATGATAAAAGTATTAAAATTACAAGTATATTCTCACAATGATTATCTTTTTTATTTTAAAAAACGCTAGCTTTCAAGTGTTAATCGCTCTTTAACGGGCTTACTATAATATGGAGAATCTTTTTAACTCTCTTCTGGTATTGTTACAGAATCTTTGAATTCCGAAATCTCTTTAATCTGGTGGGATAAAGTCGATATTATATTAAGCCCGTTGAAGAGCGATTAACGCTTGAAAGCTAGTGTTTTTTAAATAAAAAAGATACTCATTGTGATAATATAATTGTAATTTTAATAATAAATAGTAGTTTAAAGATTAGGATTCATTTCGTTATAAACTCCTGGAGAAGAATTTTGTGATACCCGAAAGCTTGAGAACATGTTGTTGTTTATTCCTCAAGTCGTTAAAACGATCTCCATTAGGTTCCATTGTCTCAGCTTTTCTATTATAGTCCTGGGGTAAACTGAGACAGACATCATGGAGAAGGAAAGAGGGGTGCTGTTGGTCTGAAGACCTGGAAGTACCACTCAGTGTGACTTCTTTTGGTCTCTTGACATGCAGTGTAGCCACTCCTATGGAGAACAGACAATTGATACCCTCCTACATTAGCCGGGTATGTAGCACATTAGCCGGGTATGTAGCACAAGGTGGCCCTACCACGAGTTAAACTCCCGATGTCCTGTGTTACCTGTTTACACCCTCCTGCCATTTTGAGGCTGTAGTGATAGGATTTTGGGAGAGAGAGAGTATGTAAACAAAACAGGAGGCTGTGTATTGTTACAATTTATATTTCAAATGTTTATATCTAAATCTACTGTATTTATTGTCTTATAAATATTTTAATACTTTCATACATTTCGTTGGCAATATTAAAGATAAAATAGCCTCTAATTTCTCATAAATTTGATGTAGATATGTAAATAAAACTGTAACTTGTATTATACTTTTTCTACCCTCTCCCTGGGTTATCTTAATTAATAAAAAAGGTGCAATTGTTCTTCGCGGGATATAGCAATTTGATGATGAAATAAATTACGACTTTTATAAAATATTGTTACGTGTAAGGCCTCCAAAGAGACTGCTGTGGTCCCGTTTCCTGGGGAAGTTAACTGTGGATACGCTTCTGTGTTGGCCCCAGGAGGTAAGGTAGTGTTTATAAGATCCACGTTTCCTCCAAGATACAATATCAGCCGGCGCGAGCCGCACGCAGTTCCGAGGTGTTCGGAAGAGAGAAAACAAGCCTCAACGCCGGGTTGAAGCCTGGCCGAACATCCTGCCGAACGTCTTTGGGTGGCCTGCGGGGAAAAGCTGCAGGGAAGAGCAATGGGAGCCTAAGTGGGTGAACCACGAAGAAGGAAGAAGCGCATCGTCGCATAGAACCGCGACAACTGGCGTCAGAAGTGGGATTCTTCCTCGTGGAGGTCACCAGGAGGCTTTTTTATTTAAAAGTTTTTTTAGTTGCAGACAAAGGCCCATTGACGTGAGAGGCCAAGGGATGGCCTCTGAGCAGGACTCGCTGGCCGAGATCGACCGGAGGCTGCAGGAACACCGGGAGTAATATGACAAATTAAAGCGCCGAACAGAGGAAGAAAGACTTCGGAGAGTAAAAGAGTTCGAAGAGGGAAAGCGCCGTAGAAGAGAAGAATGGTTTCTGTTGGAAAAGGAAAGCGAAGAAAAAAGGCTTCTCAGAAACTTAGAGATGGAGAGGCTGCTGTCTCAAATGAAGGCCCACTTGCAGAATGGGACAGGTACGGCCGAGACAGCTTTGGATGATGCCAGCGAGGGCCGGGCAGAGTCCCGAGGACTGGAAGACGAGCCGGGTCACATGGGGAAATTGCGTGGAGTGGAGGGCCTGATTGAGGAACCTCCTGGACAGACCCTGAATCTGCTTCACGCGGACCCGCGAATGAAGCGGCCCCAGCGGGAGAAGCGGTGCCAGCGAGAAAAGCGGTACCGGCGAGAGAAGCAGTGCCCTCGGAAGAAGCGGTGCCAGCGAGAAAAGCGGCGACGGCGAGAGAGGCGGTCCCGGCGAGAGGAGAGGTCCCGGCAAAATGAATGGTCCCGGCGAGAGAGATGGTACCAGCATAAGAGGCGATCCCGGCGTGAGAAGGACGGCTCCGGCGAAAGGGCGACTACAGCGAGAAAGGCGACTCCAGCAAGAGAAGCGGTTCCATCAAGAGAGGCGATTCCAGCGAGATAGGCAGTTCTGGCAGAAAAAGCGGCACCGGCGAGAGAGGCGTGACATCTGGGCGACAGAAGCGATGAGACCGGATCGGGACGATCCGCCTTGAGGGGGAGGCAGTGTTACGTGTAAGGCCTCCAAAGAGACTGCTGTGGTCCCGTTTCCTGGGGAGGTTAACTGTGGATACGCTTTTGTGTTGGCCCCAGGATGTAAGGTAGTGTTTTTAAGATCCACGGTTCCTCCAAGATATAATATCAGCCGGCGCGAGCCGCACGCAGTTCCGAGGTGTTCGGAAGAGAGAAAACAAGCCTCAACGCCGGGTTGAAGCCTGGCCGAACATCCTGCCGAACGTCTTTGGGTGGCCTGCGGGGAAAAGCTGCAGGGAAGAGCAATGGGAGCCTAAGTGGGTGAACCACGAAGAAGGAAGAAGCGCATCGTCGCATAGAACCGCGACAATATCTAAAAACATTAAGTATTAAATTTATTACTAATAGTAATAAAGAAACATATTGGGTAAGGTTTTTATATACTTTTATAAAAGTATATCGTAATTTTAAAATAAAAGGATTTAAAAGCGCGAATGTTTCTTTTATAATAATACAAACTTCTACTGTCCTTACTGCGATGAAAAATATATTGGGAGGGCTTGGCTCATCAGTGGTGAACCCTCCCAGCGGTTTCGCCAATTTAATCCACCAGACCGCTTCTCAGAGCTCTAATACTGTATTGGATCATTCTGCTTTTATATGCTACACTGAAGGATGGAATCTTAGAAATGGTTTTTAAGTAAACTATGGACATAAGCTTATAGGACAGTAGAAT
Source organism: Cordylochernes scorpioides (assembly GCA_030710605.1). NCBI lineage: Eukaryota > Metazoa > Arthropoda > Arachnida > Pseudoscorpiones > Chernetidae > Cordylochernes > Cordylochernes scorpioides. The sequence continues at coordinate 70,427,286 of CP092879.1, read as the reverse complement.
TACATTTAAATATTTGCATCGAGCAATGCTCTTCCGCAAACTATAAAGACAAGGCCAGTTAGGCACAAATTAATACAAAGCAATAACGCGCCATATATACATATAAAATAAAAGGATTTAAAAGCGCGAATGTTTCTTTTATAATAATACAAACTTCTACTGTCCTTACTGCGATGAAAAATATATTGAGCCAAGCCCTCCCAATATATTTTTCATCGCAGTAAGGACAGTAGAAGTTTGTATTATTATAAAAGAAACATTCGCGCTTTTAAATCCTTTTATTTTATATGTATATATGGCGCGTTATTGCTTTATATCGTAATTGTATGTTGAATTTCTTGTTGAATTTTAACTTTTGCCAAAAATATTTTTTTCAATTTTCGCGAATTTATTACTTTTTTTTTTTTCGCCACTATAATATTGATTAATAAAAAGAACTTTTCAACAACATAAAGGAAAATTTGTAACATAAATAAGGTAATGTGTTTCTTTTAATAATATCATCAAATATTATCTCTACAGATCTTACTGCAATGATTCAAACAAAAAGCTGTCGTCTGTCCACCTTTAAACTTTGGATATTATTCGGAGTTTAAGAAGATACCAGAGGTTATCTATTGAATAAGAGAGTTTGGCAAGAAACACATTGACAGTAAATTTAGTTACAAATTTTAACGATAGATGACGATTGAATTAATAAAATAAAATGTTATCAGTATTGATAAGAATAACTTTTATCAGAATACTAGGAAAGATTCTTTGAATATATTTATAAGAATTAAACTTACCAGAATGGATATCTGGGCAAGTTTGTTCGCTCATCTGTAAACACACATCTCATGATCAGCTAAATGGTCAAGATGGCCAGAAGGCGAAGATGGTGAATCTTCAAAAAAGTTATGGAGATTAGTTTTTTTAGTATCCGAAGAACATCATCTACTTAAAAGTACTAACTGACTCTGTTTAAGGCTAATTGACCAAATAGATATGGAAAGCAAAGCATTCATCCGGAATTGTCGCAGCCAAACTACCTAAATTGCGCAATGGAGAGCGGCTGCTGCACTTTGTATTCTTCTTATCTGAATCTTTGTGATTTCGACATTTTCACAAGCAGTAAAAAATGTCCTCGCTATGACGAAGATGTCCTTTGGATACCTCGACAATTACCTTTTATGTATCAGTTTTAAAAAAGACAGGGACGTTGGAATAAGTGTATATCCCTGAAAGGGGGGTCGGTCATTGTTAAGATTACGCGAGGTCAAGATTGAAGAAACCTCCTCTTAACAAGTAAGACCCTCACCTAGAGTCTTGATATTGATTGGACTGCCTTTGGGTGATCAAGCAAGAAAAGAAAATAACGAAGACAGAAACCCAGCGGCTACAAACGCAAAGCTCTCGCTCTACTAAGAAACTCTTTATTTCAACAACACGGCTAAGTTATATACAAAAGGGAAATTTACATAATAATAATTCACACATTCAATAGAAAAATCTACATTTCTAGTCATACATTCAAAAAGATATTTACATACCATGTCACGACTTCTAACAGTCATGTTGGTAAATAAATACAGTATAATCTGTAATATGCCTATGACAATTAACATGATTTTGTTGACATCTTGTCAATACAAGCAAAAGTGCAGTTTGCACTATTTTAAAATTATAATTAATAACACTATTGAAAATGTACATATATACATAGTGTTATGTATATATTGTACAGCCACCGCTGCAGAGTTTGATGAAATCCTGTGTTAGAAGTTCACCTGTCTTGGAAATTTACCTGCCTTAGGAGTTTATTTTTAGTTGGAACTGTTTGTTTTCTTAGCATTTGACTCTTTCTAACAGGTCTAAATCTTTTAAAAACCTCTAAAGAATAAAAGTGTTGAATATCCCGTTTTAATACTATCATTACTCAGCGTTTTTTTTTTTTTTTTTTTTTGGTAATGCACCTATTTACGAATGAATTTTGGGGGTCGGTGGAAGGATGGTCTAAACCGTTGGTTTTTGACCGCTACGACCCGGGTTCGATTCCCGCATTGGGCACTTTTTTATATTTGAAAAAATAATGCTCCAAAAGCTTCTTGCAAAAGTCCAGCCCCACCAGCGAGTGCAAGTAACCAAACGGGGCTCTGGCACATTTGTAAGTGCAAAGTCGAACTGCTTTTCACATGTGTAGACATGTGGTGCACTTACAGTAAAAGCAGTCGCCTACTTCTACCCACCATGATTATAATGGCCTGTACCATGTGTACTAGGGATAGGCAAAAAAAAAACGAATTAATTTTTGCTTGAAACCAATTAGAAACTTCCAAAAGACAGGTTATACTGTTATTTTTTTTTTAATGCGTTTTTATTCCGAATAAAAAAAAACTGATGAATCATTCTCAAATATAGTGATGAGAACACTTTTTATAAAATTACTTTTTACGCTGAATGACTCGACAAAGATAATGGAATAAAGATTGATAAAATTGTTAAAGGTCATCTTTATTTCACAGATAACCATACCTATGAGCATCGCATAGCAAACTAAATTTATTAACATTTTTCAATGCTTAAAATTCAGAGGCATCATAAAAAAACAAAAAAGAATGAATTTTATTATTGATATTATCTAATTTTACTATTGATAAAAATATTAACAAAATAAATTTTTGATTAAACAATCCACTTCAAAATATTCTACTTTTATTTCAATAGAACTTTATTCATATGCACTTTTTCCTTATATAACATTCTGTTTGGTTTAACATGTCTCAACACATTTTATATTAGACATTATTGTTCTGAAAATAGAGAAATCCATATTATAAAATACAGTCTACTCTCGTTATAACGCCACCATCCGGATTTTGCAAAAGAGCGGCGTAAGGCGAGGGTGGCGTTGTATCGAACGCGTTTAAAATGTGAAATTTGAAGATACAATAAATTATTTATAACAATTACTAATAACAACTTATACCCTAAGTCAATATATAGAATGACGGCATTAATTAATTAATATGACAAATAGGAATAATTAATTTATAATTTATTCATAAAAAAGTAATTACATTTTCTTAAAGAAGTCTGTGATCATAACTTGTTTTTTCTCTCCCTCGCTTATGGCATAGACACGGCGTAACAAATCCGCAGATAGATTGACGTCGTCAGATGTTGCTCTCTTGGACTGCTCAAGAAACTACAAAACTGTCTCAGCAGCTGTTCTGGCTTTCCTTAACGATGGTAGGCGCTGGGTCACTGTTGCATCATCATCCTCGCCAAGTTCTTCTTTCGCTGTAACAGTGGACACCAGAAAATTGTCATCTGTTAGCTTCATTTGCGCCTCCTGGGAATCATCAACCAGTTGAAACTCTCTTTCAGTCATCAAATTCTCTGGTGTAATAGCGAAGATGTCGCGAATGCAATCGAGCAGATTTCCATAAATAAGAGGCTCAACTGCAGCAGTAGAAGTGAAGCGAATAATGCCTGTGTGATTCCAGCAGTTGCTGATGGAATCAGGGCTCACAGAATCCCAAGCCATTTTACAATAGCGCACAGCGTAATCCAGACGTAATTCTGTGGGTAGATGAGCATCCGCCAATTCCACCATTTTCTGGAGTTGAAGCTTGCGATATTGAGCCTTGAAACTTTTGATGATGCCACTATCCAGTGGTTGCACACTGGCAGTCATATTCGGTGGAAGGAAGTTTATCTTTATGTTGCTGAGACCATCATTAGGGGCGCAGTGAGACGTAGCGTTATCTAACAACAGTAGGATACGACGTCCTTCAGAGACAAACTGCTTGTTGAACTGCAGTAGCCATTCTTGAAAGATGCTAGAGGTCATCCATGCTTTGCTGTTAGATGTGTAAGTGCAGTAGAAGTGTGGACTAAAGTTTCTGAAGCATCGAGGCTTTGCTGATTTTCCAATAATCAGCAATCGCCGCTTGTCTGTTCCAGTAGAGTTGCAGCACAGTAGAACAGTGATTTGTTGCTTCATCCTTTTGACACCACGGCAGTATTCATCTTTGTGAGCAAGTGTTCGGTCAGGAATGAGCTGAAAAAACAATCCTGTTTCGTCTGCATTGTATATGTTAGCTGGATCATATCCGGAGTTCGCCAGAATACTGTTCAAATTTGTAAGGTGTTCATCAATGATAGCTGGAGAAATCGATGCGCCTTCCCCACAGAGCCGTCGTTGCAAAATATGGAATCTTCCTTTAAATCGCTGCAGCCACCCACTGCTGTACGCGAAATTTTCTGGTACATCCAAATGCTCGCCAAGTTTTTTTGCCTTTTCTCTTAAGAGATCATCAGTAATAATAATATTATTGGCACGCTTTTGGGTAAACCAGTTGAAGAGAGCGTCTTCCAAGTCACTAAATTTTCCGACATTTTGAAGAACCAACAGTATAATTTTCCCACTTCTCAGCCTGAGTGAGAATATCACGAACAGTTGTTCGTGGAAGTGAGAAACGCTCTCCAATCTCATTCTTCGACATCGTAGGGTTATTTCTTGCCAACTGGCATATCTCCTTCTTCTTTTCAATGGTGATCGACTCACGTTTACGCTTTTGGGAACTCATGATACGACAATAAAGTTGTTGTGTTGACGTTAGCAAAGGATGAAGCGACTGTGTATGTCCCAGGAACAAGCAGGAAAAGGATCTTCTGGCTGTTCACACAATCTGTTATCTGTTGTGTCAACAGCAAACAAAGTCCGGCGCCGTTGGCGTAAAAAATGCAGACAGGAAAGGGGGAGCGGGGGGTGAGGGACGTTGTGAGCGGCGCTATAACGAGTGGTTTTTGCTACTTGGGATACGAAAAATCAGCGGCGGAAGGCGAACAGCGAGGGAGTGGCGTTATATCGAGAAAAATACATTGATGTCGATTGGGACAAAACGAAAAAGCGGCGTAAGGCGAGGGTGGCGTTATATCGAGTGGCGTTATAACGAGAGTAGACTGTATTTAGATAATAAAAAGACATATTGGATTGAATAAAAAGAATAATTTGCCAATATTTGCCTTTTTATTATCTAAAAACATTTTCTTTAGCTAATTCATGTTATATAAAAGGTGTACTTGGAATTTGATAAATAAAAAAAAAAACATTTTTTATAAGAATTTTTTAATTACTGTTAAGCCAGGTTAAGCAGGTTCTATTCTAGGAAGTTCATTTATACTTATTTTTCATTCTATTTTTACCTTTTCAGTGTTTTTTTATAAACTACATTTATATATTTTTGCTTATCCCTAGTACACGTGGTACAGGCCATGATAATCATTGTGGGTAGTTAGCGACTGCTTTTACTGTAAGCGCACCACATGTCTACATATGGGAAAAGCAGTTCGACTTTGCGCTTACAAATGTGCCAGAGCCCCGTTTAGTTACTTGCACTCGCTGGTGGGGTTGGACTATTTGTCTTTTTATTGTATTTCTATTATATGTATTTGACGTTTATGGTATTTTTATTATAAAATAGTGGATTTTAGTCACGTTTATATATATATAATACAAATAATATGAAAATATAGTACAAATGTGATATTTAAATGGGTGCATAAATTAAGAAATAAAAAAGGCATCTCCTTTACTGAAACTTTACTTACTTACTTTACTGAAAGTTTTGCTGTACCTTATCCCAGTAAGACAAGAAGACACCACCATCACAAATAAGTTATAAAATACAAATTTCCCAACACAAGAAAAAAAAATGGCGTTGTTATTCAACTTTAAAATATTTTAATTTCGTAAAATGCAAAGTTTAAGAATTGGTGTTAAAGTATAACAACAACAACAACAAAAAGGATTTTATTAGGGCCCATTGCCCTGTATGGATTCGCCATACAACAACAAAACAATACAGCAATTCCTCTCCCTTTCACCTTGTGCACGCGAGTCTTTTGTTTGAAAAGGGATTTATTTACACATCTGTTCTAAAACTTTCCTCACTAGCTCTTTTGTATATGAATCTATTTACAATTGATCTGTAGAAAGTGTTAAAGTATAAAGGATGACCTTTTTTTTTTTTTTGTTTACATTTGGCCAAAAATGTCATAAAATGATCGACTAGTGATATAGCCTTCTGTAGGTGATTGAGATGAAAAAGAACCAACTTATGTTTGGACATCTTGATTGACATTAGAATCCGTCCAACCGCTCGAACAAAATGGGAAGAACATTCAAACATAACATTTATAAATATATACATATATATTTCGTTCTACAAGGCCAATGAAAGAGTGGTGTACGAGTGAGCGCATGTTTTAGTGAAAAACACAAACATCTTCGATAAAGAGAGGCGAGTTGCCCCTCGAAATATTGGAACAATAAATTCATCATAAATCCAATATATGCATCTTTTTTAATATATATTTCATATATATATACTGAACAACACCTAGAAATACTTATGTAAATTTTCTTAAAATTAGGGAGCTATATAATATTAATGTGAAAACACTAATTGGTTGAAATAAAAAAGGTATGTAAATTTGTGATACAGATTTTACCAATATTTTGTATGTCCTTCTATGTCACAAAAGCAGCTACACGGTGAGTTATACTATCATCATTTTTTTTTTTTGTCTTTGTGGAATGCTGCACCAAGCCATTTCAATTTTTTGCCAAAGCTGTTGAAGATTGCCAAATTTTCCTCCCTATCATGTCCCATACATGTTCAAATGGGAAAATATCTGGGGAACATGCGGGTCAAGAAAGGATGTCAACATTTTGAAGGAAGGCTCGTGAGATGTTGGCTGTATATGGTCGGACATTATCTTGTTGGAAAATAGCATTAGTTTTATCGAAAAATGGTAACACAACAGGTACATCTGCAATGTATAGCTAAGTGGTCATTGTGTCTTGAATAAAGACTAAAGAGGTCCTACTTTCATAGCTGATGCCACCCCACACCATGAAACTAAGGATTCTTGCTGTATGTCTTTCTAAAATAGTTCTAATGGAATATTTCTTGGATCCTACATCTAACATGTATCCTGCCTTCATGAACCCCCAAACTGAATCTGGAATCATCAGTAAAAATGACAGAATGCCATTCTTGAGCCCAAACACGTTTAACTTCACACCATCTGAGCCTGTCGTTTCTGTGTCTGGCAGAGAGTGGAATTCTTAATAATGGACGGCGACTACGGAGTTCTGCTTCGATAAGACAGTTATTAATGGTGTTCAGAGATGGTCTAGATTAATTCTGCACATGTAGAGCTGCTTGAATCATTGGTACAGTTGTTGTCCTGTCTGCTACAACCATCCTTCGAATCCTCCTATCCTCTCTCTGTTGTTAACTTTAGGGAGACCTGAACTAGGTTTTCTTCTTACCTCTAACTCTTCCTTTTACCACTGAGACCAAATCCTTACAACAGAACTTTGATTGCAGCCAACTTTCATAGCAATTTCTCTAGTCGAAAATTCCACCTTCTCTGAGGCCTATGATTCTGCCTCTCTTGTAAAATCCAAAATATACTTGCATGACGCCCTTTTTTTACTGACTTGGCAATCTATTGAGATTAAAGATAACCTCCCTCTTATAAGAATAAAAAATATATACATATAACTTTAATTAATGGTAAACCAGGAGTCTCTATTCCAATACCGTTTTATGAATAAGCAATACTATTTTTATTCATCTGTATTCTAGTTAAGGATTCAAAATATTGATCATTTACATGCCCTGAAGAATGCAAAATTTCTAAAATTGTTCTAAAGTGTTTATAGGTAATGCAATTTTTTTTTATAACGATGCGGCCATGATGTATAATATGGAAGTTCTATCGGAAATTTAAAAAGTTTATAGTGTTTTGAAGAGCCTTCGTAATTTTAGCTTCATAAAAAAATGGTATAAATAACTATTAAAAAAATAAACTTACCATTAGCTGAAGTGTTGGAAATTTTCTTAATGTGATCCTAAATATTCTTGAGAGAAATAAAACCCGGATTCCTGGAGCGTACTAAAATTGCATATAATGGATAGTATAAATTTTATTTATTAGTACAAATGTCTAATCACCAGATTCTAATCTAAAATCACCAAAAAATGATTAAAAAAAACTTGAGTCATATAGCAGAGTTCATTTTTTTCCCCAATTATAATCTGTGTGAAATTTATCTTTGAAAATGTAAAATTATAAATTGATAAAATGCCTATATTAAATATGTAACAATTATATATATTAAAAATAAAGAAGGCATCTCCTGACCACGAGCACATGTGCTTTTTAGATGGCAGAGTGCTATCTAGTGGAGCAAAAATAAACTAAACGTTTATTTAGCTTGCTCCGTGATATTTGGCCAACCCAATTTCTTGATAAATCAAGAACAGCCATCCACGAACGCGTTTCGCGCTGTTGGCGCTCGTCAGCGTGGAGTAGGCTGTAACCACTGCGCGACCAAAAAGATATTTTAAAAATACCAAAAAGATATATATATATATATTCAATTAAAAACGATACATAAGTCGGTGGACAAGTAGGTAACACCCTCGATTCCCGACAGCCATGAACCGGGATTGAATCCCACGTTAACCTTTTGTTTAATATGTGAATAACCTTCACATATATTATTCATTGTTTCAATTATCATAAACTAGGTTGTTCTTGTTGAGCGGTACCTAATAAAGTGATTTTGGAACCGAATTAAAAAGACATATATTGGATCAAAATATAATTTATTTACCAATATTTCCGTTGGTTGACCACCAATATATGTCTTTCTAATTAAAGATCTATTTATGCAATGTGTTTCTTTTTAATAATATCGTCAAATATTATTTCTACAAACCTCTTACTGTATTATTCACACCCACAAAAACCTTTATTAAGACACACTGGTCTTACAGAGGATTCTCCTTGGGGTTCTTACTGTATTATTAATATAAAACACATTTCCAGTAAATTTAATAGATACAAATTTTATCGATTGATGGAAATTAATTTTACGAATATTAAATAAAACCATATTTTTTTCTGTTTAAAATTAAGAAGTGAAAAGTAACTTCTTTTACATAGAATAGGATCAAATCATCTTGTTCTAGAGGCTCTGTTGTCTAGGACGACAAAGAATAATTCCAATACATTGGTTCTGTACATGTTTTATTGGTCAAGAGAAGAAACATTGAGGAAAGAGAGACGTATGTAAATAGATATGTAAATGAACGATGTATGTAAATAACTTTCTTAGCGGTTATCACCAGGGTGAATTCTGTGTAGGGTATAGGTCCCCAATAAAAGGCTTGTTATTGTTGTAAATATTAAATATTTGAATGTAATTCTACTGTCCTATAAACTTATGTTCATAGTTTTCTTGAAAACCATTTCTAAGATTCCATCCTTCAGTGCTGCGTATATAATCAGAATCGTCCAATACAGTATTAGAGCTCTGAGAAGCGGTCTGGTGAATTAAATTGGCGAAACCGCTGGGAGGGTTCACCACTGATGAGCCAAGAGCCCTCCAAATATATTTTTTCATCGCAGTAAGGACAGTAGAAGTTTGTATTATGTATAAAAGAAACATTCGTGCTTTTAAATCCTTTCATTTTATAAATATTAAATATGTATTTAAAATGGATACTTCTGATATATTTTATTTTGGAAATTATGGATTAAGGCAAAGAATAAAATGTTGTGGAGATTTTTTTTTTTTTTTTTTTTACAAAAGCGGTGTCTTATAGAGGCGGTTGCTTATAAGATGTTTGGTATAGTTATAACGTTAAACCTCTTTTTAATAATAATATATGTTTATATTATTTGTGTGAAAAGGGGTCAACAGCCCGAAACGCGTTGGTGATTGACTTTTCTTGATTTATCAAGAAAATGGGCTGGCCAAATATCAAGGAACAGGTTAAATCAACGTTTAGTTGAGTTCTGTTTCACTAGATGGCGCTCTGCCATCTAAAGAGTTCATCTGAACGTGGTCGGGATATGTATATTTTCATTATATACATATACAGTAGAAACTCCCTTTAGCGGACACCTCTCTACAAAGGAAAGTTTTCATTTGCAAAATTACCATTTTTACTATTTAGCAACTCTCCAGTAAGAGGATACTTCTTCCTAAAGAATACTTTGGCTCTGTAATTAGGTGTTGTCCTTTACAGTGAGATTCTACTGTGTATATAGTAATAACAACAACAACAAAAACCTTTATTGAGGACCTCTCGTCCTATAAAGGATTCGACAATTTACAGAGTAATTGAAGAGAAGAGAACTAAGAATACAGAGAGAAACCTATATGTAATAGGTATAGTATAGTATTTTCTACACTGTGGCTATATACAACAGCAGCAACAAGCCTTTTACTGGAATCAAAGTCCCATACCGGATTCGTCATTTGTATATAGTAATAATTCTTCCCTGCTTTTTTTTACACTTTCTAATTGACTTTGTCAATATATAAAAAATACAGATAGTAATAATGATATATCATAAAGTATAAATAATTTATGTTGATGCCATGTAGTTTCTCTCGAGCTAATACATTTTTTTTGATAAAATAGTTACATTTTCCATTCATAGATGGCGGTAGTGTTGATATTTCAGTATTTCCCTGAGTAGAAGAGAATCGTACTTTACCAAATCTTATAAGAGATATCGGGAACCACCATCTGTATCACACAGACACAAAAATTGCAATATCATATGAAATATAATATTCCGAATATTTTTCTCTAAATTGTATTAAGAATTGATTATATTTATTTGAATATAAAATATATATTATTTTATTTTTATAATAAAAAGGAGAGAATTAATAAATATATATGGTAATTTAAACCAACAACCCCATATTGTATATAACTTATAACAAGATTTTCATGTTGTATAATAGAAACACATCTGTAAATGATTATACGCATGATTGACATGTGTCATTACATCATCATATGTATTGTACTTTGTACAAACTGAGGATAAATAAATAAAACTCTGTAATAGATTAAGAGTTGAGCTAAAGAAAAAGGTCAAAATCGAGATAGATTTAGAATTCCCACAACAAGGTCTAAAGATGGAAACTGCCACGGCGCCAGTTTATAATTTCGCCAGATGATCCACGCTCTTCGCATCTGTTGAAATGCAATACTCCCTTTCTCAGAAAAGGTATATAAAGCCTCTGTCCAAGCCAAAAATACAGTCACTTGGCAGTCACTTCACCATCTGCGCGAGCCCTCGTAGGTTGTACTCCAGGTCCACCTCATCCACCATGTAGACCAGTGAGAACTTTTCTATCTCCATCTTTCGCTCCTAGCTCAACTTTTATCTGTTCACGGAACTTTCTTAGTGCAACTGTGTCTTCGTTTTTTGTGTATGGACATCCAAGCTTTCCACTCTGCCTCGACCACGACTGCCTGTACTCTGTGAGAACTGTTAAAGGTCTTACAATGTGCAGAGAGGTACTGTAAAACTCCCCATCCTGACTGTTCGAGAGTTGACAGGGATTCACACCACAGTTTAAGTCGACTGGATACCTCATCACAGATTTAGTCGACAGGATTCTACAAGAGGCTACCGGATCTCACCACATATATATATCTTCTGGGGAAATATTATTTAAATTCTATTTTTCTCAAAATTTATTCTAATCCTCTTCCTGTTGTTGAAAAGTGTAAATGTCTTTGTCCAAACTCATCACTGTATTAGCTCTGTGAACAAAATAAAAGGGGGGGAGAAGTCCGACCACATCTCCCTGCGGTCCCCCCTACCCCTTGGAATATTTGACCAAATTCTGGTTCGTTTCCAAGGTGACTAACGTGGCAACGGCACCCATTTTCCAATGAAGAGCAAAACCCAAGATAGTTGATATTGCTGCTGCTGTGATAGAGATGCATGGAGACATCTGAGGCTCTTCTTTGGACACGACAACAACAACAACAAAATAAAAGATTAATTAAAAAAAAAAACTCCATTTCTACTTGACCTGGACTAGAAAAGTTCTACTTAATAAACAAAAATTATACTATTTTACATATTTCTATAATTAAACATCAATTATAATGGTAGCCATGGATTTATTTGAAGAATTTCGAAAATTTTCAAAATTCCCTGGACACCAGAAATAATATATTTGCTGAATATATTCATTCCTTTATATATCAAGCAATAAAATTATTTTATGATGATGATTATGAATAGCTGTGTAGGTGAATATATCTGGACGAAAGAACATTTTGAGAGATTTGAGATGAGACTGTGCACTAAATATTCTTTTCTCTTCATAATCAATCCATATATCAAACAATAAGATTATTTTATGATGATGATAGTGATGAATAGCTGAGTATTGCGTAGGCGAATATATCCATGGCTAGGTACCACGGGGATTGGTGTAAGTTATGCAAATACGGCATATGTAGTACTTTGGAGAATCCATGGCTAGGTACCACGGATGGTATAAGCTATGCAAATACGGCATATGTAGTACTTTGGAGAATCCATGGCTAGGTACCACGGGGATGGTATAAGCTATGCAAATACGGCATATGTAGTACTTTGGAGAATCCATGGCTAGGTACCACGGGGATGGTATAAGCTATGCAAATTCGGCATATATAATGCTTAAAGAATCGATGGCTAGGTACCAGGGATGATGTAAGCTATGCAAATACTACATATTCAGTCGTATTTGGAAAATCCATGGCTAGGTACCACGGATGGTTTAAGCTATGCAAATACTGCATATGTAGTACTTTGGGGAATCCATGGCTAGGCACCACGGATGGTGAAGTTATGCAAATACTGCATATGTAGTATTTTGGGGAATCCATGGCTAGGTACCACGGGGATTGGTGTAAGCTATGCAAATACTGCATATGTAGTACTTTGGGGAATCCATAGCTAGGCACCACGGATGGTGAAGTTATGCAAATACTGCATATGTAGTACTTTGGGGAATCCATGGCTAGGTACCACGGGGATTGGTGTAAGCTATGCAAATACTACATATGTAGTACTTTGGGAAATCCATGGCTAGGTACCCCGGATGGTTTAAGCTATGCAAATTCTGCATTTTAATGCTTCAAGAATCCATTACTAGGTACCACGGATGGTTTAAGCTATGCAAATACTGCATATGTAATGCTTGAAGAATCCATGGCTAGGTATCACGGATGGTTTAAGCTATGCAAATACGGCATATGTAGTACTTTGGGGAATCCATGGCTAGGTACCCCGGATGGTTTAATCTGTGCAAATTCTGCATTTGTAATGCTTCGAGAATCCATTACTAGGTACCACGGATGGTTTAAGCTATGCAAATACGGCATATGTAGTACTTTGGGGAATCCATGGCGAGGTACCACGGATGGTTTAAGCTATGCAAATACCGCATATGTAATGCTTGAATAATCCATGGCTAGGTACCACGGATGGTTTAAGCTATGCAAATACCGCATATGTAATGCTTGAATAATCCATGGCTAGGTACCACGGATGGTTTAAGCTATGCAAATACTGCATATATAATGCTTGAAGAATCCATGGCTAGGTACCCCGGATGGTTTAAGCTATGCAAATTCTGCATTTGTAATGCTTCGAGAATCCATTAATAGGTACCACGGATAGTTTAGGATATGCAAATACTGCATATGTAATGCTTGAATAATCCATGGCTAGGTACCACGGATGGTGTAAGCTATGTAAATACGGCATATGTAGTCGTTTGGGGAATCCATGGCTAGGTACCAAGAATGGTGTAATGCTTGAAGAATCCATGGCTAGGTACCATGGACGGTGTAAGTGAAGCAGTTACTGTATTTATTCCCAGGAAATCTATGGAGCGAAGGTAATCAGTGAGGTGGACATCCCAGAAAAGCTGTCTTTCCACCTGGTCACCCTTCCATATCTGTTGCTCGTTATGTCCGGGTCACAGACCTAGTTGGCTTGTCGTCAGATTTAGAATGCAGGTTGACACGTCATACCCTAACACACCTAACCTATCTACCTTAGATTTAAACCCCCCACTACTTATTCTATTCTTCTACTCTACCCCCCTTTTAGAAAAGTGGTTGTTCACAGGGATGTTTTTACTCATCAAATCGCTCATTCATGATATGGTACATATTTAATTGACACTCCGAAAAAGGTTTCTTTTCCAAATTTAATATAATTAACAAGATTTCGAGCTTAAGAACTCTTATACAGGCATTCCATCCAAATACAGTTAAACCTGTCTATAGCGCCCCCTCTCTATAGCGTCCGATTTTAAATACGTAGTACGATGCGATTTACATTAAAAGTGACCTGTCTATAGCACCCCCTCTCTATAACATTCTATTTTGCTGAGTCCCAAGAGGGGGCGCTATAGACAGGTTTAACTGGATAAACTATGTTTACTAGAAACCCAAAAGGGTAACGCAAGACAATCCAATATGTAAATTACAGGAGATAGATCATACTGGAAGCTGAAATATATCAGTTTAGTGTCGGTACCAGGGAGGGCGCTTGCTGGAGAGAGAGAGAAAAAAAGATATCAACATACCAATGCTAATATAACTCCTAACTATCTTAATTTGCATATAAATCTGTATTTAGGCATAAAATAAATTTTATAAATAATCAATGACGTAAGATATTACTTTGCATATCTCGTGTCTGCTATAAGTTCAAATCATTTTTGATTTTACAAATCTGGTCGCTCAAGAAGGTATTTTCTCATCATATCGGTCGTTCATGGGCGTCCACTGTCCTGGTGTGGAACTAACACCTACTCATATATTCTCATGCCCAGCAATGGCCGCAGCCATGCAGAAAATTGACATAGACCCAGAACAGCAGCTTTACACACCCAAGATAGTGGACATCGCTGCTGCTGTGATAGAGATATATGGAGACATCTGAGGTTCTTCATTGGACACAACAACAACATGGGAGGTTTTACTGTCTTTCAAACACAATTTACTCTTTAAATCCGAAGGGCATATGCAAAATATCCAAATAGGTAAACCATGTGTAATATAAACATAAATCGACGTTTTTTTTTCAAAAATAAAAATATATTTTAGTTATAATTTATTCCATTATATGACGTTTAATTCTGTCGGATGAATGTGTGGGCCGAAAAAAAAACTTCCAGCGCAGATAATGAGGATTGTTGTTGTTGTTGTGTCCAATGAAGAGCCTCAGATGTCTCCATACATCTCTATCACAGCAGTCGTAATGTCCACTATCTTGGGTGTGTAAAGCTGCAACTCTGGATCTATATCAATTTATGCAAGGCTGCGACCATTGCTGGGCATGAGAATATGTGAATAGGTGTTAGTTCCACACCAGGACAGTTGTTGCATGTCCTATAGGTTCTTGTGCCATCTGGATGTATTGTCATTCCTTTATAGTGTTTATGTGTTTTTGTTAATTATGATTAATTATAATGATAAATGATCTTTTAATCCAAGATGTACTTAGCCTATTTAGATAAGGTTTTAACTAGAGAATAGCAAGTGTATTTATAGGAAAGTTTTTAACTATGATAGAATTTAAGCTATAACACTTCATCTTTTTAAGGAACCTATATATTGTTACACCAGGTTGCGGTCTTGCAGACTCTTCAGTCTTGATTCTTTTCTCAGACATGTCTTGTATCTTTCCAGAGCGTGTCTCAACCATCCTACAAAGTTATATAAGCGAATAATGAGATAACTCTACTTTAAGTAACCTCCAGAATCATTTATTTATTTCTCACATAGTAGTAACATAAAGGTATTATTTATTCATAACTACATTCACTATATAGATATTTTGTAATGTAGTTGTGACCCTAGGGGAGACATTAATAGACTACCAACAGTTGATACATCAAGTTGTATCATGCCACGTTTCCCCACCGTTAGATATCCCAGAATGTCATCTCTGGTCAGATAGTGACAGTGACAGGCCGAGAACATAAAGGTAACACAGGCTCTTGGAGCAAATCCTTAGATCGCCAACTACCTCGGTTTTTCTCACATTAAAGTATAAAGAAATTCTATATACAGTTACGAGCGTCATGCGTTCTTCATCTCTGTCACGGTTTGCTTTTTTTTTTTTTTGGAATGGCGCTCTCCTATTGGTTCGCTACGATGGCGCCGCCAATGCGCGAGACACTTTGTTTTTGACTTTGCCCCCCCCCCCCCCCCCCCCCACTCGCTTTTTGGTTTTTGTAACTATTGTGTTGGAGCGAGTCGCTCCTTAAATAAATGCATATATTAGTTAATAACTAAATGGAATCCTCTCTTTCTTTTTCCCAGTAAGAGACGCCTACGGAAGCCAACAGTACATAGACAGATAAAGCACATAGGCTATAGTTATTAACTAATATATGCATTTATTTAAGGCGCCAATTTATAATTGTAACAAATAGTATTTGAATAAAAACATTCAATCGGGTAAAACACGGGCGTTAATGATCCAACAGGTCCACGTGTCTAAATTAAAACACGGGCGTTGCCCGGGTCATTCGGCTAGTGTGTAATAAGCACACAGTGTACCACAATACAAATGGTTATTTCATTGTGCATAATCTATTTATAATATATTTACTATTTATTAAAATAAATAAATATAAAATTTTAATTTGGAAAATTTAAATACAGTAGAAAACCTCCCTGTAAAGGACAACACCTAATTACAAAGCCAAAGTGTCCTTTAGGGAGAGATGTCCTCTTACCGGAAGTTGCAAAATATTAATAGTTTTTTTTTTTTTGCTTATCCCTAGTACACGTGGTACAGGCCATGATTATCATGATGAGTAATCATGGCGACTGCTTTTACTGTAAGCTCACCACATGTCTACACATGTGAAAAGCAGTTTCATCATAAACCCTGAAACCACAAACCAGTATCATAAACCTACTTAGTCACGAGTATTCTTGACCTTGTGAATAAAAAGATGAAAGTTTTATTATTTGAGCTTTCACATAAATTCTTGTTCTGAAAATAGAAAATCATGACTAATGCACCTATTTTATTTTGTTATTTTTCATATATACAGTAGAAACCTCCATGAGAAGACACGCATGCTAGAGGACATCTCTCTATAAAGGACAGTTTTCATTTGCCAAATTACCATTTTTACTATTAATATTGGGGGGGTCGGTGGAAGGCTGGTTAAACCGTTTGGTTTTCGACCACTACGACCCGGGTTCGATTCCTGCATTGGACACTTTTTTCTGTTAAAAAAAAATGCTCCAATGGCCCCCGATTCTTGCAAAAGTCCAACCCCACCAGCGAGTGCAAGTAACCAAACGGGGCTCTGGCACATTTGTAAGTGCAAAGTCGAACTGCTTTTCACATGTGTAGACATGTGGTGCGCTTACAGTAAAAGCAGTCGCTAACTACCCACCATGATTATCATGGACTGTACCACGTGTACTAGGGATAAGCAAAAAAAATATGATTAAACCCTTGGAGGGACATCTGTATTTGTTGGAACTACTCTTTGTAGATTTAGACCGTGAGGGTGATAAAACAAAGATACATTTTTGAAGAATAAATACATTTAAATTATATAATTTATTATTATTTTATTTCAATTTAAAGCGTTATGTCCCCTTAGGGACACTTGCGCTGTCATACATGTATGCCTTTACATTTGTCTATATATATATATACAATAATTTTAGGACGTGAATAGAATAGACATATGATATTAACAAGTAGAAAGTGAGAAAAACAAACGAGAAAAAGAACTGTGTACAAAAGAAAGAAGTGTATGGCAATATGTAAAATCAGCATAATATAAATTATCAATTTCTTAAAAGATATTTGTTCCTATATAATTTAAAATATATCTACAAAAGGTATATTGAATTTAATATATATATTTTTACTGGAAATAAAAATCCTTGGATCTTCAAGGATAATCAAGAGAGGGAATTTTGCAGAACATATACTCCGAATATCATTGAGAAATCATCAATTGATCATACTGGAAGGAAATATAAGGTTGTCCAAAAAGTTCGTGTTTTTATTAAAACTACGTTTTTCTTATTATTTGGCGAATAATATCATCACGGCGAATACATAATAATCTTTATTAATAAAATGCAAATTTCATAAGTGGTGTTCGCTAAAAACTTTCGTTACAATGCATCAATTTCGACCAAATTTTCAACATTTATGTAAAACGAGATGGAGCAGGTTTTGCTTAACATCAAAATATTTTTCTTAACATTAACATGCGTAACTTCGCTGTTATCGATTAAATACAAAAAAAAATCAACAGAGTTAATTTTATTTATATAAAATACAAAATTAAATTTCAACAGCGTTAATTTTTTTTTACATACTAGCTAATAATCTCAATCTAAAAAAATATTCAAAACAAGCAATTTTAAGATAACACCATATGTAAAACAGTCGGCCAAGAAAACAACTTCCCTCGAGTAAAACCCGGGCGGAGCCGGGTACACCCGCTAGTACATAATACAATTACTTTATGCAGAGACTCAATATCATCACAGATTTCTAGAAACGAAGCTACAAAATTTGCAAGATTAAAGACCTGACATACTAGAACCATTATGTTTATTGATGGAGAAAAGGTTTTTCCTATCTGCTCAAAATGCGCCAACTCCACTGCAACTCCAGCACATATCCTGGACTGTATTGGAGCTAAGACCTATACAAGAACCCCAAAACTATAGTAGAAAAAATTATTGATTTCAACTTTCATGATCTGGTGTAATCTTACCCATGGGATATTAAAAAAAAACTTTATAAATAAAACAAAGTCATTATACATAACGGCGAATAATATTGGTATTTCAATTTCTTTTTTTCATGTGTTTACGAAATTTTGAGATAATCTTGTACCTTGAATAACGAATAAAATGATAGACCAAGAATGTAATTATCAATCTAATAGAATGGTCTGGAATTATAAGATAAGAAACAATGAAAGGAATTGCTTAGAACAGGATAAAATGGAGTTTCATGATGGTAGATCTCTGTTCGGAGGTTAGTGGAAGGATGGTCTAAACTGTTTGATTTCGACCTCTACGGCCCAGGATCGAATCCTGCATTGAGCTCTTTTTTCTAATTTAAAAAAATGCTCAAATGACCCCCGATTCTTGCAAAAGTCCAACGTCACCAGTGAGTGTAAGTGAACAAACAGTGCTCTGGTATATTTGTAAATGCAAAAGTCAAACTGCTTTTCACATGTGTAGACATGTGATGCACTTATGTAGAACACTTATAGAACACGAACACTCTTGCTTGAATGAAAATCGAAATTAGTAGAGCACAGCATCTTATCCAAAACAGAGATATATATTTTAAAATTATTATCTCTAGTATATGTGGTACAGGCTATGATAATCATGGTAGGAAGAAGTTGGCGACTGCTTTTACTGTATGTGTAGACATGTAGTGCACTTACAGTAAAAGCAGTCACCAACTTCTTACCACCATGATTATCATGGCCGGTACTACGTGCACTAGAGATAATAGTAATAATAAAAAGATATTTCTGTTTTATAGAAGGCGCTATGCTCTTTCAATTTCAATATTCATTCAGGCAAGAACGTTAATGTTCTTTTGTTGGCTAAATTTACCCAGTTTAGAATGGTAGACCTTCCTGTACGCTGCAGACAAACTATAGTCATCAACGTAAATATAAAATATGAATCTATCTACGCATGCGTGTACAGTATTACCAAAAGATCACAAAAGAACGAAAATTCTTCCTCTATCTTCTGCAACGCCAAAAAGGAAGCTGTGGTCTGGTTCACATCGTCTGCACACAATTCAATTTTTCTTTACGGTGTCTTTTGGTATTTATTGTTCTTTTGGTCTCGCCAATGCTTTGTAGATTTTTTTTTATATTTTCCCAACATTGACGTTTTTTTATGACCATCCTTTACTACTCTTTCATAACTCACTTCTAAAAAAATGGTCAAAATACAAATAACAAAAGAAAACAATAGTCATTCAGAACAAATATTAACTTTTTTTTTTTTTTTTTTCTGAAGAGATTTTTTAAACATTTCATTTTTTTTAATTACGTATTTTATTGAATAACCTCATATTTAATATTTATAAGAGATCCCATCATGATTATATGGCTTATACTTTATATGAAAATTATATCATTATATATAACATTTTTAATGCATATACAATGTATAAAATATATATGTGTGTGTGTTGGAAAAATGAGCAATCGATATATATTTATTTTACTTTTTCAAAATGCGTATTTTGAATAAAATAACTTTTAATTAATGTTTATATATGTGTGTGTGTAAAAAAACAAAAGAAAAAAATAATATAAAAAGGTCAGGTGTTAATATTAAAAACAAAAAAGGCATATACTGACCAGGAGCACATGTGCTTTTCAGAAGGCAGAGCACCATCTGGTGGAACAGAAATCAACTAAACATTAATTTAGCCTGTTCTCTGGTATTTGATCAAATTATATATAATTTTTTCCCGGAGGAATTGATCAATAAAATCATAGAGCGTCTATCCCGTCAAGTTAAAAGTAAAAACTAGATGCAATCTCTCTCATCTACTTTTTAACTTTCTCTTTTTGCACATATCTAGTATTTTTTTAAATGCAAAAATTAAACTCTTGATAGTTTAGATATCAAAATGGTATATTTGCATATGTATTGCATATAACAATTCACAGATTATGGTCCCGGAAGAAGAGCATCTGGCAACACCAAGATTCTATTTTGGTTTGAACACACCTGCTCCACTGACCTCTGATAAAAATTGGGGACACCTCTCTGTCAGACGGGAGGAGCCCCATCATCTGTGGCTTGGCCAAACCTACCTACCTACATGGTCGCTCTGATTTGGACGCTAGCATATTGGTGTTTGAGATTAACACAACTTTCCTTACATCAATCCTATAAGAGATTATACACATATAGATTCAAAGAAAAACAGGGTAACGTGGTAAGATTCTTTTAATAGAACACGACGAGCTTTCAGGCAGCAACTGCCCTTCTTCAGGTCTAATACAAGTGTAGACAAAGAAGTGCCATGATGGCACTTCTTTGTCTACACTTGTATTAGACCTGAAGAAGGGCAGTTGCTGCCTGAAAGCTCGTCGTGTTCTATTAAAAGAATCTTACCACGTTACCCTGTTTTTCTTTGAATATTACAGCGTGGCGATATGATGTCTGATCCTAACACATATAGATACAAATGAATATTTAATTAAAAAGGCATATATTGGATCAAAATATCATTTATTTTACCAATATTTCAGTTGGCTGAACGCCAACCTTTATTAAGGTATTATAACATTTTAAAGTGTGTCAACAACAAACTCAGCGCCACATAACGTCAACAGAATTAAGTTTTAAAAATATTTTGTTATATTCAATGGGGAGAAAAAATTTAATATATATATTTCTCCCCGTTGTGTGTGAATATAACAAAATATTTTTAAAACTTAATTCTGTTAACGTTATGTGGCGCTGAGTTTGTTGTTGACACACTTTAAAATGTTATAATACCTTGATAAAGGTTGGCGTTCAGCCAACTAAAATATTGGTAAAATAAATGATATTTTGATCCAATATATTCCTTTTTAATTAAAGATTTATTTATGGATTGCTCTATTTTCAAAACAAATGAATATGTTAATATTAGATATGTATATATAAATATACTTGATAAATATATATATTGTTACGTCGAACCCAGATGCTTGTCGTGTTTTTTGTCTAATCAGGATGGAACAAAGATAAATACGTGAGTTTGAAGGGATACAGCTAAAGTTAGGGATTTATTATAAGTCTCACTTAACAGAAGGAAAACAATGAGTGGGACTTGCCTTCAATTCTCCGTCAGAAGGATCCTTTGCGCCGTGGATGTCACCATAATTCTACCATTCCCCAACATCCCCTCTTTCTAAATTTATCTCAGAAGTTCTTAAGCCCATAATAAAACAACAAAGCTTCCTATACTCCATTTCCAACACCTCCATATTCATAGAAGAACTACTCAAGTGCCAAATACTACCATACAAGATCATGATTTCATTTGATGTTGAATCCCTGTGATACCCCAGTCTCCATTTGATGTTGAATCCCTGTACCCCAGTCTCCCACACCAACTGATACTGAACAGCACTGAAGAATTCTTGAAAGAAAATCCTATTGATCAGATCACTGTCAGGAAATATCCAAACATATAGCCCTATGCCTCGAAAAAAAAAGACACTTTTCACTGGAGACCTGATTAATTTTACTCAGTATGCAAGTATGTTTTGGATATTTGCATTCACTGGTGGGGTTGAACTTGTGAAAGAATCAGGAGCCATTGAAGCAATTTTTGTTTTAAAAAAGTGCTCAAAACGGGATTGATTCAATGGATTGTGACTGTCGGAAATCAAAGGCAAACATCACTTCTCCACTAACTCCCTTTTTCATATGTAAAATCTTTGAATTAATTGAAATATTCAATCTAAATATTTATTAACCGCGGCTGATTCCACACTAGCCTGTTCAGTGATTCGCTAACCATGACGTATGCACAAAGTACGTGTGGCCATTTGGACATGCGTCGAACCTGGAGGCTGTTGTTGGGTTCTGCGCTGCCTGGAGTATAGGAGCTCCATCTATGATTTCTTCCTGTGGTGAATCTGTATAAGACCGGTGGTCTTAATAAAGCTTTGTGTGTGTGGAAAAAATATATATAATAATAAATATCATTTCTAAGTTATCATATTAAAAGATATTTTATTTTTAAAAAGAAGACGAAAGGATTATGTTAAAGAAATCAAACCGAAAGAACCTAACAAAGCAGAAGAATAAAAAGCGGTCATCGTGATGTTCTACAAAGGCAGCCGAACAAGTAAAATTGCAGCAGACAACCCGGTCAGTGAATCTTTTTTGTTTCAATTAGGGGAGGGGGGGAGATAAGTTGTCAGGGGGGGGGGTCTTTTCCGTCGTCCCACATCTTCAGCTGACCCGGATTGTCACCACAGAACCTCACTACTTCCTCTTGAGGGAAAGGCACGACCTTCCGTTTCTTCGAAGGTCATCCTTTCTAGAATATTCTTCGACTTTTAGATTCTGCGCATCATCTTTGCGCAGGTGTTTTCCTCATCGTCTGTATCCTTTTAATTGTAATAGAGTAAAACCTTGTTATAACGATATCCCGCTTATAACGTTAATTTGTTTGCTGAATATATGAATAAAAAGCTCTTTTAGAATATAATAAGTTTAGGACGAGATTTTAGAAATTACTATTGTACCGCCGAACTGGCATCACAGGGGCCATGCTAATCTTCTCTGTATCCTTCCTATTGTAGTAGTTGTACCGCCGAACTGGTATCACAGGGGCCATGCTAATCTTCTCTGTATCCTTCCTATTGTAGTAGTTATACCGCCGAACTGGTATCACAGGGGCCATGCTAATCTCCTCTGTATCGTTCCTATTGTAGTAGTTGTACCGCCGAACTGGTATCACAGGGGCCATGCTAATCTTCTCTGTATCCTTCCTATTGTAGTAGTTATACCGCCGAACTGGTATCACAGGGGCCATGCTAATCTTCTCTGTATCCTTCCTATTGTAGTAGTTATACAGCCGAACTGGTATCACAGGGGCCATGCTAATCTTCTCTGTATCGTTCCAATGTATTAGTTGTACCGCCGAACTGGTATCACAGGGGCCATGCTAATCTTCTCTGTATCATTCCTATTGTATTAGTTGTACCGCCGAACTGGTATCACAGGGGCCATGCTAATCTTCTCTGTATCCTTCCTATTGTAGTAGTTATACCGCCGAACTGGTATCACAGGGGCCATGCTAATCTTCTCTGTATCCTTCCTATTGTAGTAGTTATACCGCCGAACTGGTATCACAGGGGCCATGCTAATCTCCTCTGTATCGTTCCTATTGTAGTAGTTGTACCGCCGAACTGGTATCACAGGGGCCATGCTAATCTTCTCTGTATCCTTCCTATTGTAGTAGTTATACCGCCGAACTGGTATCACAGGGGCCATGCTAATCTTCTCTGTATCCTTCCTATTGTAGTAGTTATACAGCCGAACTGGTATCACAGGGGCCATGCTAATCTTCTCTGTATCGTTCCATTGTATTAGTTGTACCGCCGAACTGGTATCACAGGGGCCATGCTAATCTTCTCTATCATTCCTATTGTATTAGTTGTACCGCCGAACTGGTATCACAGGGGCCATGCTAATCTTCTCTGTATCCTTCCTATTGTAGTAGTTATACCGCCGAACTGGTATCACAGGGGCCATGCTAATCTTCTCTGTATCCTTCCTATTGTAGTAGTTGTACCGCCGAACTGGTATCACAGGGGCCATGCTAATCTTCTCTGTATCCTTCCTATTGTAGTAGTTATACCGCCGAACTGGTATCACAGGGACCATGCTAATCTTCTCTGTATCCTTCCTATTGTAGTAGTTATACCGCCGAACTGGTATCACAGTGGCCATGCTAATCTCCTCTGTATCCTTCCTATTGTAGTAGTTGTACCGCCGAACTGGTATCACAGGGACCATGCTAACTCCTCTGTATCCTTCCTATTGTAGTAGTTGTACCGCCGAACTGGTATCACAGGGACCATGCTAATCTTCTCTGTATCCTTCCTATTGTAGTAGTTGTACCGCCGAACTGGTATCACAGGGGCCATGCTAATATTCTCTGTATCCTTCCTATTGTAGTAGTTGTACCGCCGAACTGGTATCACAGGGGCCATGCTGATCTTTCTGTATCCTTCCTATTGTAGTAGTTGTACCGCCGAACTGGTATCACAGGAACCATGCTAATCTTCTCTGTATCCTTTCTATTGTAGTAGTTGTACCACCGAACTGGTATCACAGGGGTCATGCTAATCTTCTCTGTATCCTTCCTATTGTAGTAGTTGTACCGCCGAACTGGTATCACAGGGGGACATGCTAATCTTGTCTGTATCCTTCCTATTGTAGTAGTTGTACCGCCGAACTGGTATCACAGGGCCATGCTAATCTTCTCTGTATCCTTCCTATTGTAGTAGTTGTACCGCCGAACTGGTATCACAGGGGCCATGCTAATATTGTCTGTATCCTTCTTATTGTAGTAGTTGTACCGCCGAACTGGTATCACAGTGGCCATGCTAATCTCCTCTGTATCCTTCCTATTGTAGTAGTTGTACCGCCGAACTGGTATCACAGTGGCCATGCTAATCTCCTCTGTATCCTTCCTATTGTAGTAGTTGTACCGCCGAACTGGTATCACAGGGACCATGCTAACTCCTCTGTATCCTTCCTATTGTAGTAGTTGTACCGCCGAACTGGTATCACAGGGACCATGCTAATCTTCTCTGTATCCTTCCTATTGTAGTAGTTGTACCGCCGAACTGGTATCACAGGGGCCATGCTAATATTCTCTGTATCCTTCCTATTGTAGTAGTTGTACCGCCGAACTGGTATCACAGGGGCCATGCTGATCTTTCTGTATCCTTCCTATTGTAGTAGTTGTACCGCCGAACTGGTATCACAGGAACCATGCTAATCTTCTCTGTATCCTTTCTATTGTAGTAGTTGTACCACCGAACTGGTATCACAGGGGTCATGCTAATCTTCTCTGTATCCTTCCTATTGTAGTAGTTGTACCGCCGAACTGGTATCACAGGAACCATGCTAATCTTCTCTGCATCCTTCCTATTGTAGTAGTTGTACCGCCGAACTGGTATCACAGGGCCATGCTAATCTTGTCTGTATCCTTCCCATTGTAGTAGTTGTACCGCCGAACTGGTATCACAGGGCCATGCTAATCTTGTCTGTATCCTTCTTATTGTAGTAGTTGTACCGCCGAACTGGTATCACAGGGCCATGCTAATCTTCTCTGTATCCTTCCTATTGTAGTAGTTATACCGCCGAACTGGTATCACAGGGCCATGCAAATCTTGTCTGTATCCTTCCCATTGTAGTAGTTGTACCGCCGAACTGGTATCACAGGGCCATGCTAATCTTGTCTGTATCCTTCTTATTGTAGTAGTTGTACCGCCGAACTGGTATCACAGGGGCCATGCTAATCTTCTCTGTATCCTTCCTATTGTAGTAGTTGTACCGCCGAACTGGTATCACAGGGCCATGCTAATCTTCTCTGTATCCTTCCTATTGTAGTAGTTGTACCGCCGAACTGGTATCACAGGGGCCATGCTAATCTTGTCTGTATCCTTCCTATTGGTTGATAAGACACAAGCCTTCCAGCATGCTGCTTTTCTATTGGCTAACGTGATAAGACACTTTCATTAGAAAAACATGCGTTCGAAAGCTTGTACTATATCTATCAATAAAATACATGCTTCGTCTAACGATCTATACTCTGTCCTTATGTAATGAATATTGGACGATCATTCTTCGTATAATACGAATATATGTATATAAGATGGAAATTTATCTATTATAAAAATAAGGGTCAAGACTAGATGCCATCTATTGACCGTCGCCGCAAACTAGCGGCCTCAGGTCGGTGACAAAGCCACAACACCAGCTTTGGCAAACAGACAAGCGTCCACATAGCAGTGTTGGGCAAATATTAATTAAAATGATTTATTAAAGATTTAATTGAAAAATAATTTTTTAATGCCCAACACTGCATTTCAGTACCACTCTCTTCTCGAACATGCTGTCCGACAATTTGTGACTCTTTGGCAGATTTGTCATTGTCGCAAAAGAAAAATGGCGTTCAACTGCAGCTGACGATGGTAAAGGTGTGTTGTATTTAATAAAAACACTTTTTATCTAAGGCAGTGTTGGGCAAATATTAATTAAAATGATTTATTAAAGATTAACAATTGATTAATTGTTAATTGTAATTTTCACAATTAACAACTAATCAATTGTTAATTGTATTTTTCTAATTAACAATTAATTAATTGTTAATTGCACTTTTCTAATTAACAATTAATTAATTGTTAATTGCACTTCAATTTAATTGAAAAATAATTTTTTAATGCCCAACACTGCCACATAGAGACCATGGTTTCAGGCTAATGGCCCTCGTCAGTCTAGTGCGGAATTTATTCCATGAGACCACAAGGAATCAAATGAAATCTTCACAATCTGCTAAAGAGGTGCTTAGCTGGCAAAATGACTAGGCTTGTGGATCTCATGGAATAAAGTCCGCTCTGTACTGCTGAGGGCCATTACCCCGAAACCATGGACTCTAGATGGACGCTTCTCAGTTTTCCAAAGTTGGTGTTGTGGCTTTGTCACCGACCTCAGCCCGCTAGTTTGCAGCAACGGTCACATGATGACGTCTATTTTTGACGTCAACTTTGACGGGAGAGGTAACATTTATTCTATAGATATTTATCCATAGTTGACTAAGAGAGAAAGAGACATACTGATCATTTAACTGAAAGTTTCTGATAACTTGCGCCATCTATCAGAATAAATATCAATTAATCATTGATTTTTTATTATTCTATAACTAGTAAAAGATCCTTTTTTGATTCATTCTATCTTAATATATCAGCCATATATATCTCATTATACAATTTCACTTTTGTGTTATTGTTTCATCTTTATGCGGTTAGCCAAACATTCACTTGGGAAGAACCAGGGCGAAACTAGGTCAAATGTTCTGTAAACATAAATGTTTGTTGTGTGCTTGTTCTACATAAGTTGGTACAATTCATGACGTGAGGACAACTTGGCTGATTCGAAGAGATTTGAACAAATTCAAATGGATCTACAAAGACGGTCACAGAATAAATATGAAAAAAACGAAAGAAAAAAATAAAAGATAAAAGATTTTCATGTGCTAAGCGTATTTACGAAAGTTTGGCCTTAAATACACATTTCTTGGTTTTTCAAGAAGCTACTGGGACCAAAGACTTTGGTCCCAGTGGTTCAGCCTGTTGGAAAAAAAAAGAAGAATAGTAAATCAATGATCTTGAAATACTTTTAGACTGACAACACTGTAATATAAAAACGAGAACAAAGAAGTGTTTTGTTTTGTTTACAAAATTAGTAATTGTAATGTAAATTGTTAAATGTTCTTTTCTCTCTCTCTTTGAAAATAATAAATTTAAAATACTTTCTTAAAAGGTAAAATCGCCTAATTCTTTAAAACCACTTCAGCTGAAAGTAAACTTGTTATTTGTTGTTTCATTGTCTGAACCATAAGAGATTCCCAACACAGCCTACTCCACGCTGACGGGCGCCAAAAAGCGCGAAACGCGTTCGTGGATGGCTGTTCTTGATTTATCAAGAAATTGGGTTGGCCAAATATCAGGGAACAGGCTAAATCAATGTTTAGTTGATTTCTGTTCCACCAGATGGCGCTCTGCCTTCTGTAAAGCACATGTGCTCCTTGTCAGGATATGTCATTTTTAATATAGAATATATATATATAATTGTAGAGCGACATTTGAAAATTATGGAAAAATACCGATTATTTCTAACCTTAGGAATGAGGTATGAAAGGATGAATTGTGAAGAGTAATGATAAACGGAAAAATAAAGTGTCCAGGGATGGGAATCGAACCCACAGTGTTCCGATTACCGGGCAGATGCCATGTCCACTAGGCTACCCTTTTTCTGTTCATCATTACTCTTCACAATTCATCCTTTCATACTTCATCGCTAAGGTTAGAAATAATCGGTATTTCTCCTTAAAATAAATTTCGATTTTTCGCTCAAAAGAAACACATGCGGGATAATTTTCAAATGTCGTTCTACAATCATAAGCCGCATTATATTTTTTGTAGTATAATCTATATATATAAAATTGAATGTCTGTCTGTCTGTTTGTCTGTACTCTATAGATTCAAAAACCATACATCCAATCGCCGTGAAATTTTGGGATATTATTAGGTATATCACCGGGAAGGTTTTTGAAAAATAATTTCATGAATACCTTGAATATCCTTAGAGTTATTTGCAGATTTGTTGATTTAACTCGCAAGCAGCGCCCCCATTGTGACGATGATAACAAGTTTTCTTATCACTAAGTTTGTTATCTTAAATATTATTTATCAAAAGTAAGATTATCTCAGGATGACACGGCAATGTGACACGGGAAAAAATGTTCACTAGTATATATATATAAATATATATATATAATCTAAATTCATTGATAAAACTTAAGAGAGTGGAAAGTCTTTGATATCGCCAGTTATCTTTTTTTTTTTTTTAAGGAGACAGAGGTAATTTTGTTAGAGCTTCCAAATGGAGTCCACGGTATCCATAAGATAAATCTTAAATCTACTCCAGGAACCTGGGTATATCTCTTTCTTAAATCAACTATACTTTGATGAGCTCTTTGAACCTTAACTAAATCAATCTTTATATATCATCAAGGTCAAAGTAATCAAATCACTCCAATTTGCCCATTTACCATCTATGCAAATTCCCTTGGGGAAAATTGATCAAGAAAATAGAAAAATATCGATTTGGGAAAAAGAGAAATTTCTTCCTTAAAGGAAAAATTCTCGAAGAAGGAAGAAGATGGATTGATACCGAATCTTAGAATCTCTTTCAGTTGGACTCCTTCAGGCGTGGTACATCAGGCCTACCATCTACTGGACTGGTTTCGTTCTTTTTTTGAAACTCTTTGCTGTGAGTGTTTAAGGTTTTTTTTTTTTTTTTATAGATTGATCTGTGGTAAAAAAAAAGATATATTGAAGAGTATAAATATATAGAGAAAAAATACCTTTTAAAGAAACATGTTTATTAATTTTATGTTGTTGTTGTCGTGTCCAATGAAGAGCCTGAGATATCTCCATGCATCTCTATCACAGCAGCAGCAATGTCCACATCTTGGGTGTGTTTTCTGGAGATATCGGTTTTCCTCTTCATTGTAAAATGGGTGCCGTTGCCACGTTAGTCAACTTGAAAACAAACCAGAATTTGGTCAAATATTCCAAGAGTCCAGGGGGGACTGCAGGGAGGTGTGGTCGGACTGATTTTCACAAAGTTGCCTACTTATACCCACCATGATTACCATTACCTGTACCACGTGTACTAGGGATAAGCAAAAAGAGAGAGAGAGAGAGATGCCATTCATTCAGCGGCTCCTTGACCTGCAGGGCTGGGCCTTTGGACGAGGCTTGAGTGACGACGCCTTGGCTATTCTTACTCTAGTCAAAACGTACATCTACAATCTGGAATTCTGGCCATAGATGAAGGATTGAGGTGGGTCAGTCCAAGCAGGATAGCTGTTTGCATCCTATGTCTCAGGAATGCTGGACAGCTGAAGAGGAGATAATCAACTGTCTGTGGTTCTAATGAACAGTGGATGTAAGCAGGGTCTGTTAAAAAAAAATTACCCCCGGCGGGACTCGAACCCGCAATCCCCGGTTTAGGAGACCGATGCCTTATCCATTAGGCCACGGAGGCACTGAAACTAGAGTATATTGAACAACAAATCTATAAAACATATATAAACGATTTCATAAATACAGAATAATATTATGTTGTATATTTTCATTGTTTAATTAAATAAAATTATAAAATTATTTCTTTGCCACAATATTAATCTTAGAGGTGAGATTCAAGTCCACGTCTTTGATCGTATACCTTGGGACCTTCCATGGTTTATAAATTATGGATGCTAACGGACCGCTGTTAACAGGCAACATAACAGATGATCTTTTTCTATGAAAAATAGACACTTCGGCCAGTTAGAGTTTTTTTTTTTTTCTCAACGTTTCGACAAAAATCTTTTGTCTTCGTCAGGAGAAGTAAATAAAAATAAAGCATTTGGCAAGGCATTAAATTTGTCACAATGGTGTTATTGCGTGGAAGAATCTTCAGAAGAGAATACCTCTATAACCTGGGGTGATAGTACCCAGTACTATACTGTCTACATCCATGTTGAGTACAAAGATGTCAGGTCTCCCTCAGAACTGCTACAGTGAGTACTTCCAGCTTTTTATAGTCAACAGCAGTCCTAAACTACCATGAAGGTTTAATATCCATCTTGTTTTTTGTGCCTTTTTTTTTTTGCTTGTAATTCTAAAGAGATTTGAGATAGAAAAACTTGTATTTTTGGATTTCTTGCTTCTTTTAGACCATAAACAATCGCCAACAAATCATGTCAATTCCCAGCAGTTTCTGAGTTGAAATGGAGGTTGTACGAAAGAAAATGTCAACATGAAAAGCTGATGAACTGCATGGTCTATCGCCTCTGTATTTATTCATTGATTCTCGCTAGAAATCAATAATCAAATAATTATTTGATTGACAGATTATAATCTGAGTTGAAATTGTGAATCACAAAAACATCGTATTTATATATGTATAATTGAAAAAACAATTTAAAAAAATAAACGATAAGTGGGTCACACAGGTGTTGATATTAAAAATAAAAAGGCATCTCCTGACCACGAGCACATGTGCTTTTTCAGGAGATGCCTTCTTTATTTTTAATATCAACACCTGACCCACTTATCTTTTATTTTTCTATTGTTTTTCAGGTGTTAAGCGTCTTTACGCAAATTTGGCCTTAAATACCCATTTCTTGATTTCTCTGGAAGCCATTGGGACCAAAAAATCTTTTTGGTCGCAGTGGTTACAGCCTACTCCACGCTGACGAGCGCCAACAGCGCGAAACGCGTTCGTGGATGGCTTTTCTTGATTTATCAAGAAATTGGGTTGGCCAAATATCACGGAGCAAGCTGAATAAACGTTTAGTTTATTTTTGCTCCACTAGATGGCGCTCTGCCATCTAAAAAGCACAAGTGCTCGTGGTCAGGAGATGCCTTATTTATTTTTAATATATATAATTGTACACGAATAAATTTACTGCGTTTCTTTTAAATATCATCAAATATTATCTCTACAGACCTTACTGCAATGATATGAGTTATTGAACGAGAGGGCTTGGCTCATCAGTAGTGAACCCTCTCAGCGGTTTCGCCAAATTAATCTCTAGACCGCTCTACTATTGTATTGGATTGGTTTGGAATATATCCTGTATTTACTATGGAAGGCAGTTTAGGGGTGTTTAGTGAACTATGGACATAGGTTTATAGGTCTGTAGAGGTACATACATATAATTTCAAGGTATCGAACAAAGCTCTTCCGCTCTTCTATCATATAGATGATACTGTAGCTATAGTTATATAACATCTCATTGAATGACGTCATATTTAAAGATTTATTTAATAGATACACACAAGAGATATAAAAAAGATAAAAATAATATATAAGATGCAGGAAATAATGTGGGCGGAGGAAGTGGACAAAGATCAGGGAAATTCTTCCTGCACATCTCCAGAGCTGAAATAGAAAGCGGGAAAGAGAACATGGAGGTTTGATGGGGGACAAGATACGGAATGGTAGGATGTTGAAATAGATTGTAAGATTCCACTATCTTTTTAGGCTTACTTTACCTCCTATTATATCATTCACTGATTTCAAATATGCGTTAAAATTCCGTTACAACATACCTATGTTGGACTTTTGACCAAAAGTAAGCTATAACGTGGATAGAGTTATATATGAGCCTATGAATAAAAATACTGTAAAAAAATTACGCTTTAAATTCTTATAACCTTTAATTCATCAACTGGGAATTTCTTTTATTAAGACGAAAAATCTTAATGCATGTATCATATGTAAATTCCAGTGGTTTTTTATTTTTTTCGTTCCTATATTTTGTATTTTTTTCTTCTTTTACTCGGAATTGTCCTTTCAAATCTGTTTATGAGCTCAATTGTCTTAATTATAATGTATATGAATCGAAGATTCTTCCAGGGAACACTTGGGGATATCCACCGGTGCACAGAGGAGGCCCTGGAGTGGATTCGTCACCTCGACATTCCACTCTAGAGAAACTTGCCAACATTGTTGTATTGTGCTGTAAAAAACAATATCATACGCAATATATATATGAGCTCAATTGTCTTAATTATAATGTATAAATTATCTCAATATTGATTGTGATTAGCTTTTGCTTTTTCATCTTTATTTGTGGCGAATCCGTGGTAAATTCAGTTATAGTAAATTTCCTCCAATTTACCCAGATTAATCTATTTATTAGCTTGATTGTCTTTATATAATGTTTCCTGTATAAAAATATCATATTACCATTAAGGTACTAATACTGTTTTTCCTGTATGTATCCTACATTTCTGCTTGGAGAAACTGTATAAGACTAAAAGGTCTTAATAAATTTTGTTGTTGTTGATATATATGGGGAAATTAAAGATTTACTGATCGAAGTATCTTTAATTTGAAAAACTATGAATGCCGGCCAAGGCAGCCTCTGTCTTTACGATAGAATAAAACTATAATTATTTTATTTTAGGTAATAGATTAAAGTTTTTTTTTTTTCAAATATATTTACATTTAATAGTTATTCAAAA
Organism: Cordylochernes scorpioides; assembly: GCA_030710605.1. Lineage (NCBI taxonomy): Eukaryota > Metazoa > Arthropoda > Arachnida > Pseudoscorpiones > Chernetidae > Cordylochernes > Cordylochernes scorpioides. Next base: position 70,394,021 of record CP092879.1, on the reverse strand, counting down.
TGTCCTCAATTTGCTTCCAAACACAATCTAAGTCTTTTAAGGACACTTTGACAAACACGAGCACATAAATCCGCATCAAGAAGATTAAATTCTTCTTCTAGTGAAAGTTTCATTTGCTCTAAAGTCTTGAGTTTTCGATGATAAACTTTATCTTTCAAATAAACCCACAAAAAAAAAATCAGGTGACCGCGCAGGCCAATCAATGGGTCCCCATGTATATAAACAAAGATAAGTTGATAAAAGAAAAGAAGGCAGCAAATGGTTATAAATGGAAACGTTATAATCAAGTTAAAATGTAATACAATAAGATGATAAAGCCATTCTTCATGCCGCAATAAAAAGAGATGCAGAGCTACTAGGAACAAACTTCCAAGACTCCAAGGAAATCCTTTACAGAAACATGTTAGATCCCGAAGTCAGAAGCAACAAGATTTACAAGCTGTGCGAGCCACATCTCCCACAGGAAAGGAGCTATGTATAGCAAAATACTTATTATTTAATGAACATATTATACAACGCTGAGAGAAGAAAAACAAAACAATAACAAGACTTAGAATGAAACACTATAAAGGAATAACAATATATCCAGATAGCACAAGAAACTACAGAACATGTAACAACTATCCTGGTATGGAACTAACACTTACCCTTTGCTTAGCTTGTGACATCAGAATCTTCAATATTCAAATTAGCATAAAAATAATGAACAAATATTATATTTTTATCCATAAGTGATGCCATATGTGAAAATATTTTATCCAGTAAATGATTTTCAGCTCCATTTTCGCCTTTCCTTCAGAACCTTCTAGCTCAAGACTTTACCATGGTCTTCGTAAACCCCCGTTCAATAACTTATGGCCATAAATACACCATAAATGAACATTTTTCTATAATTATAAATATGATGCACTGTAACAACACACTGTCTCCAAGGATAATTTTCTTATTTTATTTAAACAATCTTTCAAGTTTTAGAATATCACAAATCCTTCTACAGGAGAATACAACGGAATGAATTCTAATCTCTAACTACTATATTTATATCAATCACAATTTATATCTCAGAGAATTCTACCTTTCAATAGGATATACACTCATAGGCAAAACTTAAGGAAGTGGAAAGCCTTTAATATCGGCAGCTGTCGATTTCTTTCAAGGAGACAGAGGCAATTTTGTTCACACTTTGTTATCTCATGTCTTCAATAAAGGTCACTGTAATATCTTTCAGAGTTATTATCTGAATCCCGATATACATGGTAATATGTACAACTTCCTTAAATATTGTCTCCATGAGTGTATACACACTTGGTTATCTCATGTCTTTAATAAAGGTCACTGTAATATCTTTCAGAGTTATTGTCTGAATCCCGATATACATGGTAATATGTACAACTTCCTTAAGTATTGTCTCCATGAGTGTATACACACTTGGTTATCTCTTCAACAAAGGTCACTGTAATATCAACAACAACAACAAAAAAGCCTTTATTTAGGGTCACTAACCCTATACAGGATTCACCAGAGGTATTCATAAGAACAAAGCAGTGAGACAAAGGAAATGGTCACTGTAATATCTTTCAGAGTTATTGTCTAAATCTCGATATACATGCTAAAAGGTACAACTTCCTTAAGTTTTGTCCGTGAGTGTATACACACTTGGTTATCTCGTGTGTCTTCAATAAAGGTCACTGTAATATATTTAAGAGTTATTGTCTGAATCACGATATACATGGTAAAAGGTACACACTTGGTTATCTCGTGTGTCTTCAATAAAGGTCACTGTAATATCTTTCAGAGTTATTGTCTGAATCCCGATATACATGCTAATAGGTAACAACTTCCTTAAGTTTTGTCTATGAGTGTATATTATCTGTTACATATAATTTATTTTTAGACATAATAAAACTCCAATAATACTAAGCACCAACTGAAAAAAATGAACGGGGTAATATAATGTAATAAAAGTTCTATTTTTAGAAACCATTATTCTCCTTCTTCTGTTTTCTCAATAACTATTCCCACGTCTGCTATTTAATTATTCCTTCCGTTTCCATTTTTACTTCTTCCTTGATCGTCTGAATAATTTAACCGATCGTATGTATTTATTTGGGTATATTTCCTTCAATAAAGAGCGCTCAAATAATCATTGAAAAATATATTCTTTATTTTTTTCGTAATTATATAACATTTAGATCTTAAATAAATATAGAAAAAGGAATGGTTAAAATGGTTAATAAAGCATTAAAAAATATTTGTTTCAGAATCAAATAAAGCAAAAAGTTTGGGTAGATTCAGATTGTAAATTCATAATGGAAAACAAAACTCATAGAATTAAGTTGTTATAACGATAATATAGGATATAGGATAAGAAATAGTATCTTCTTAGAAGATAGGGGATATACACTCATTACAAAACTTAAGGAAGTTGTACCTTTTACCATGTATATCAGGATTCAGACAATAACTCTGAAATATATTACAGTGACCTTTATTGAAGACACACGAGATAACCAAGTGTATATACACTCATAGACAAAACTTAAGGAAGTTGTACCTTTTAGCATGTATATCAGGATTCAGACAATAATTCTGAAAGATATTACAGTGACCTTTATTGAAGACGCGAGATAACCAAGTGTAAATACACTCATGGACAAATATTTAAGGAAGTTGTACCTTTTAGCATGTATATCGGGATTCATACAATAACTCCGAAAAATATTACAGTGACCTTTATTGAAGACACACGAGATAACCAAGTGTGTATACACTCATGGACAAAACTTAAGGAAGTTGTACCTATTAGGATGTATATCGGGATTCAGACAATAAATCTGAAAGATATTACAGTGATCTTTATTGAAGACACACAGGATAAACAAGTGTGAACAAAATTGCTTCTGTCTTAAAAAAAAAAAAAGAAGACGTTCTGCCATATAAAATGCACATATGAGTGGTCAGGATATGCCTTTTTTGTTTTTAATATAAACACCTGGCCACATTTATATCTTTTTTCTTATTTTTACATATATATTACATTATTTACTGATATTTTCGACAAATAATAGATTAGTTGAAAGAATGAAGCAGCTGAAGAAAGACAAATAAAAATTATTCAGGTTTGATGAATTCGTTCAAAGGACATTATGGCTATACACGGGAAGATTCAACCAATAGGAACTCTAGATAGTATGAATGTTCTGAATATCAATCTCATGTTCAAAGACACTCATCTATTTCTATCAATAGCTTTCCAATTTTGAAAAAAGGATCAGTAGGATATACCAAACCGAATGTCCAACCTGATGATGTAAGAAAACGGAAAAGACCAAAGAGAGACGCGTGTCCCAAATCCCAACTTTCCGGACATGCTGAATCATCCACCTCAGGGGAAGGAAATTTTCTATCCGGATAGTTTCCCCAAAAATGGCATCTGGTGAAGTGCCTCCTGATTGGTTGACTAGATTATCATCTTTGATTATCATCATCAAAATATCTTTTAGAGGATAGGACATCGAGGTGTTGAGTTGGGGGAAAACCCTTCAGCTTGACCTGTGTTCAATTCCCACCTGCGTTTTCCCACTTCCTGGTGAAATGAATAGGTTGCCGCGACTTGTGTAAACTTCCATCCATAACGAAACTTTGTGGCTGGAGCAGTGATATAAACGTCAATTTTTTTACAACTACGACCCTAGATCAAATCCCGCATTGGATACTTTTTTTTTTTTTCAGAAAGAAAAATGTTTTATTTCAATAGGCCCAAATTCTTTCAAAAGTCCAACCTAACCAGTTATTATTATTATTATTTCTAGAACCCTTAGTACAGTTGATGATAATCATGGTATTGGTAATAAGCGATGGCTGATTTACTGTAAGTACATCAAATGTCTACATAGGTTAAAATCAGTTCGACTTTTTCATTTACAAGTCTGCCATAGAGCTCAGTTTGGTTACTCGCAATCGCTGGTGGAGGTTGAACTTTTTCAAGAATCGGGGGCCATTGGAGTATTTTAACAACACAACAACAACAAAAAGCCTTTATTGAGGACCTCTCGTCCTATATAGGATTCGCCAGTTTACAGAGTAAGAGAAGAGAACTAAGAATACCGAGAGAAACCTATAAGTAGTAGGTATAGTACAGTATTTTCTACACTGTGACTATATACAACAGCAGCAACAAGCCTTTTACTGGAATCAAAGTCCCATACAGGATTCGTCATTCTAATCCTGACATAGATTATTTACATATAATTATTTACATCAATTAGATTATGTATATAACCTCGCCTTCTCTTCAGCCGTCTTCCAAAATTTGAACAACGCAAAAGCTCCAGCTCTGCTTCTCACCACCTCATTCAACGGGAGCTCCAAAGAGATTCCCTCAAGGCCTATTTCACTGAGGAGCACTTCTCGTTCGTCTTTCAGCCCCATACATGAGAGCAAATCATTGGAGTATTTTTTAAGTAGAAAAAAAAGTTCCTAAGACGGGATTCGAACACGAGTCGTAGAGTTCGAAAACAAACGGTTTAGACCATTCGCCAACCAACCCTCTACTTCACCAATAAGTGCAAGTAACCAAACGGGAACTTGGAATGCTTGTAAGTATAATAGTCAAGTTTATCTTCAAAATGTCATATATGTCACCAAAAATCTACCTTTGAAGGAAGTTGCCTGTGGAAGAAGGTTGTAAACGACAATATAAAACTATGTGATTGGCACACACACAGAATATTGATAATGAATAAAAGAAATAAGTAAAAGTTTCCATGCTGGTTAGCTCGGAATAAGTAAGAAGATAATTGACAATTAAAATAATTTTATTGACATCTTGTCATTACATTCAAAGTGCACAGTCTGTACAAAAATATTTTGTCTTCGTCAGAAGAAATAAATAAAACATTTGTCAAGACGTTAAAAAATGTTCTGAAGTTGCAAGAAGGAGTTCTCAGAACAATTTTTAACACCTTGCAAAATGCTTTCGTTATTTCTCCTGACGAAGACAAAAGATTTTTATTGAAACGTTGAGAAAATAAAACTTTAACGAAGTGTCTATTTTTTAAAGAAATATGAATTTAGTCTAGGCAACCCTTATTTTTTACATTTTAGACAATTGACAATTAAAATAATTTTATTGACATCTTGTCAATACATTCAAAGTGCACAGTCTTTACTATTTAAAAAAAGATAATATGCATTATATACACTATGTACAAAGAATATGGCGTCTCTACCACCGCTGTAGAGTTTGCTGGAGAATCGCCAGCGGGTCTTCAGCGACATCACGTATTTCGTGATCTACGAATAAGTAAGAAGATATGATCTGTGTTACTGGTTACCTCAGGATAAGTAAAAATATATGTTTTAAAGGTCATTTGTTAGTTGGAAGTTCATTTGAAAAAAAAATATATATGGCTACATCAACTAATTTTTAATTAAATTCCCGACCTTTTAATGACTTTCTGTCGCTCCCCTAAGTGGAATGAGCTTTTTTATTACTTATTCCGAGTTAACCAGTAGGGAAACTTTTAATTGTTTCTTTTATTCATTATCGAAATATTGAAGCATACACAGTTTTATATTGTTGTTTACAACTTTCTTCCACAGGTAACTTCCTTCAAAAATAGATTTTTGGTGACATATACGACATTTTGAAGATTAAAAAACAACCATGGCCGATAATCACGGAAACGTCGGAAACTAAATTTAAAAAAACTGGTTGATGTAGTCATAAGAAGATATGCTCACTGGAACATGTTACCTTATGATACGTAAGAAGAGACAAGTACTGGTTACCTTGTGATACGTAAGAAGACACGGGTACAGGTTACCTTGTGATAAGTAAGAAGAGAGAGGTACGGGTTACCTTGTGATAAGTAAGAAGACACGGGTACGGGTTACCTTGTGATACGTAAGAAGAGACAAGTACTGGTTACCTTGTGATAAGTAAGAAGACACGGGTACATGTTACCTTGTGATAAGTAAGAAGACACGGGTACGGGTTACCTTGTGATAAGTAAGAAGATAGGTACGGGTTACCTTGTGATAAGTAAGAAGATAGGTACGGGTTACCTTGTGATAAGTAAGAAGATAGGTACGGGTTACCTTGTGATAAGTAAGAAGACACGGGTACGGGTTACCTTGTGATAAGTAGGAAGATAGGTACGGGTTACCTTGTGATAAGTAAGAAGATAGGTACGGGTTACCTTGTGATAAGTAAGAAGATAGGTACGGGTTACCTTGTGATAAGTAAGAAGATAGGTACGGGTTACCTTGTGATAAGTAAGAAGACACGGGTACGGGTTACCTTGTGATACGTAAGAAGACACGGGTACGGGTTACCTTGTGATACGTAAGAAGACACGGGTACGGGTTACCTTGTGATACGTAAGAAGACACGGGTACGGGTTACCTTGTGATACGTAAGAAGAGACAAGTACTGGTTACATTGTGATACGTAAGAAGAGACAGGTACTGGTTACCTTGTGATAAGTAAGAAGAGAGAGGTACGGGTTACCTTGTGATAAGTAAGAAGACACGGGTACGGGTTACCTTGTGATACGTAAGAAGAGACAAGTACTGGTTACCTTGTGATAAGTAAGAAGACACGGGTACGGGTTACCTTGTGATAAGTAAGAAGACACGGGTACGGGTTACCTTGTGATACGTAAGAAGACACGGGTACGGGTTACCTTGTGATACGTAAGAAGACACGGGTACGGGTTACCTTGTGATACGTAAGAAGAGACAAGTACTGGTTACCTTGTGATAAGTAAGAAGACACGGGTACGGGTTACCTTGTGATACGTAAGAAGACACGGGTACAGTTACCTTGTGATACGTAAGAAGGGGCAGGTACTGGTTACCTTGTGATAAGTAAGAAGACACGGGTACTGGTTACCTTGTGATACGTAAGCAGACGGGTACTGGTTACCTTGTGATAAGTAAGAAGATAGGTACGGGTTACCTTGTGATAAGTAAGAAGACACGGGTACGGGTTACCTTGTGATAAGTAAGAAGACACGGGTACGGGTTACCTTGTGATAAGTAAGAAGACACGGGTACCGGTTACCTTGTGATAAGTAAGAAGAGGCAGGTACTGGTTATCTTGTGATAAGTAAGAAGAGACAAGTACTGGTTACCTTGTGATAAGTAAGAAGACACGGGTACGGGTTACCTTGTGATAAGTAAGAAGAGACAGGTACTGGTTACCTTGTGATAAGTAAGAAGACACGGGTACGGGTTACCTTGTGATAAGTAAGAAGAGACAAGTACTGGTTACCTTGTGATAAGTAAGAAGACACGGGTACGGGTTACCTTGTGATACGTAAGAAGAGACAGGTACGGGTTACCTTGTGATAAGTAAGAAGACACAGGTACAGGTTACCTTGTGGTACGTAAGAAGACACGGGTACATGTTACCTTGTGATAAGTAAGAAGACACGGGTACTGGTTACCTTGTGATACGTAAGAAGAGACAAGTACTGGTTACCTTGTGATAAGTAAGAAGACACGGGTACGGGTTACCTTGTGATAAGTAAGAAGATAGGTACGGGTTACCTTGTGATAAGTAAGAAGACACGGGTACGGGTTACCTTGTGATACGTAAGAAGACACGGGTACGGGTTACCTTATGATACGTAAGAAGAGACAAGTACTGGTTACCTTGTGATAAGTAAGAAGAGACAGGTACGGGTTACCTTGTGATAAGTAAGAAGAGACAGGTACTGGTTTCCTTGTAATAAGTAAGAAGACACGGGTACGGGTTACCTTATGATACGTAAGAAGACACGGGTACGGGTTACCTTGTGATACGTAAGAAGACACGGGTACGGGTTACCTTGTGATACGTAAGAAGAGACAGGTACTGGTTACCTTGTGATAAGTAAGAAGACACGGGTACGGGTTACCTTGTGATAAGTAAGAAGACACGGGTACGGGTTACCTTGTGATACGTAAGAAGACACAGGTACGGGTTACCTTATGATACGTAAGAAGACACGGGTACGGGTTACCTTGTGATACGTAAGAAGACACGGGTACGGGTTACCTTGTGATACGTAAGAAGAGACAAGTACTGGTTACATTGTGATACGTAAGAAGAGACAGGTACTGGTTACCTTGTGATAAGTAAGAAGACACGGGTACGGGTTACCTTGTGATACGTAAGAAGACACGGGTACGGGTTACCTTGTGATACGTAAGAAGAGACAAGTACTGGTTACCTTGTGATAAGTAAGAAGACACGGGTACGGGTTACCTTGTGATACGTAAGAAGACACGGGTACGGGTTACCTTGTGATACGTAAGAAGACACGGGTACGGGTTACCTTATGATAAGTAAGAAGACACGGGTACGGGTTACCTTGTGATACGTAAGAAGACACGGGTACGGGTTACCTTATGATACGTAAGAAGACACGGGTACGGGTTACCTTATGATAAGTAAGAAGACACGGGTACGGGTTACCTTGTGATAAGTAAGAAGACACGGGTACTGGTTACCTTGTGATACGTAAGAAGAGACAAGTACTGGTTACCTTGTGATACGTAAGAAGACACGGGTACGGGTTACCTTGTGATACGTAAGAAGACACGGGTACGGGTTACCTTATGATACGTAAGAAGAGACAAGTACTGGTTACCTTGTGATACGTAAGAAGACACGGGTACGGGTTACCTTGTGATACGTAAGAAGACACGGGTACGGGTTACCTTATGATACGTAAGAAGAGACAGGTACTGGTTACCTTGTGATAAGTAAGAAGACACGGGTACGGGTTACCTTGTGATAAGTAAGAAGACACGGGTACGGGTTACCTTGTGATACGTAAGAAGAGACAAGTACTGGTTACCTTGTGATAAGTAAGAAGACACGGGTACGGGTTACCTTGTGATAAGTAAGAAGACACGGGTACGGGTTACCTTGTGATACGTAAGAAGACACGGGTACGGGTTACCTTATGATACGTAAGAAGACACGGGTACGGGTTACCTTGTGATACGTAAGAAGAGACAAGTACTGGTTACATTGTGATACGTAAGAAGAGACAGGTACTGGTTACCTTGTGATAAGTAAGAAGACACGGGTACGGGTTACCTTGTGATACGTAAGAAGACACGGGTACGGGTTACCTTGTGATACGCAAGAAGAGACAAGTACTGGTTACCTTGTGATAAGTAAGAAGACACGGGTACGGGTTACCTTGTGATATGTAAGAAGAGACAAGTACTGGTTACCTTGTGATAAGTAAGAAGACACGGGTACGGGTTACCTTGTGATACGTAAGAAGACACGGGTACGGGTTACCTTGTGATACGTAAGAAGACACGGGTACGGGTTACCTTATGATACGTAAGAAGAGACAAGTACTGGTTACCTTGTGATAAGTAAGAAGACACGGTTACGGGTTACCTTGTGATACGTAAGAAGACACGGGTACGGGTTACCTTATGATACGTAAGAAGACACGGGTACGGGTTACCTTATGATAAGTAAGAAGACACGGGTACGGGTTACCTTGTGATACGTAAGAAGACACGGGTACGGGTTACCTTGTGATACGTAAGAAGAGACAAGTACTGGTTACCTTGTGATACGTAAGAAGACACGGGTACGGGTTACCTTGTGATACGTAAGAAGACACGGGTACGGGTTACCTTATGATACGTAAGAAGAGACAAGTACTGGTTACCTTGTGATAAGTAAGAAGACACGGGTACGGGTTACCTTGTGATACGTAAGAAGACACGGGTACGGGTTACCTTGTGATACGTAAGAAGAGACAAGTACTGGTTACATTGTGATACGTAAGAAGAGACAGGTACTGGTTACCTTGTGATAAGTAAGAAGACACGGGTACGGGTTACCTTGTGATACGTAAGAAGACACGGGTACGGGTTACCTTGTGATACGCAAGAAGAGACAAGTACTGGTTACCTTGTGATAAGTAAGAAGACACGGGTACGGGTTACCTTGTGATACGTAAGAAGAGACAAGTACTGGTTACCTTGTGATAAGTAAGAAGACACGGGTACGGGTTACCTTGTGATACGTAAGAAGACACGGGTACGGGTTACCTTGTGATACGTAAGAAGACACGGGTACGGGTTACCTTATGATACGTAAGAAGAGACAAGTACTGGTTACCTTGTGATAAGTAAGAAGACACGGGTACGGGTTACCTTGTGATACGTAAGAAGACACGGGTACGGGTTACCTTATGATACGTAAGAAGACACGGGTACGGGTTACCTTATGATAAGTAAGAAGACACGGGTACGGGTTACCTTGTGATACGTAAGAAGACACGGGTACGGGTTACCTTGTGATACGTAAGAAGAGACAAGTACTGGTTACCTTGTGATACGTAAGAAGACACGGGTACGGGTTACCTTGTGATACGTAAGAAGACACGGGTACGGGTTACCTTATGATACGTAAGAAGAGACAAGTACTGGTTACCTTGTGATACGTAAGAAGACACGGGTACGGGTTACCTTGTGATACGTAAGAAGACACGGGTACGGGTTACCTTATGATACGTAAGAAGAGACAAGTACTGGTTACCTTGTGATAAGTAAGAAGACACGGGTACTGGTTACCTTATGATACGTAAGAAGACACGGGTACGGGTTACCTTGTGATACGTAAGAAGACACGGGTACGGGTTACCTTGTGATACGTAAGAAGACACGGGTACGGGTTACCTTGTGATAAGTAAGAAGACACGGGTACGGGTTACCTTGTGATACGTAAGAAGACACGGATACGGGTTACCTTGTGATAAGTAAGAAGACACGGGTACGGGTTACCTTGTGATACGTAAGAAGACACGGGTACGGGTTACCTTATGATACGTAAGAAGAGACAGGTACTGGTTACCTTTTGATAAGTAAGAAGACACGGGTACGGGTTACCTTGTGATACGTAAGAAGACACGGGTACGGGTTACCTTATGATACGTAAGAAGAGACAAGTACTGGTTACCTTGTGATACGTAAGAAGACACGGGTACGGGTTACCTTGTGATACGTAAGAAGACACGGGTACGGGTTACCTTATGATACGTAAGAAGAGACAGGTACTGGTTACCTTGTGATAAGTAAGAAGACACGGGTACGGGTTACCTTGTGATAAGTAAGAAGACACGGGTACGGGTTACCTTGTGATACGTAAGAAGAGACAAGTACTGGTTACCTTGTGATAAGTAAGAAGACACGGGTACGGGTTACCTTGTGATAAGTAAGAAGACACGGGTACGGGTTACCTTGTGATACGTAAGAAGACACGGGTACGGGTTACCTTATGATACGTAAGAAGACACGGGTACGGGTTACCTTGTGATACGTAAGAAGAGACAAGTACTGGTTACATTGTGATACGTAAGAAGAGACAGGTACTGGTTACCTTGTGATAAGTAAGAAGACACGGGTACGGGTTACCTTGTGATACGTAAGAAGACACGGGTACGGGTTACCTTGTGATACGCAAGAAGAGACAAGTACTGGTTACCTTGTGATAAGTAAGAAGACACGGGTACGGGTTACCTTGTGATACGTAAGAAGAGACAAGTACTGGTTACCTTGTGATAAGTAAGAAGACACGGGTACGGGTTACCTTGTGATACGTAAGAAGACACGGGTACGGGTTACCTTGTGATACGTAAGAAGACACGGGTACGGGTTACCTTATGATACGTAAGAAGAGACAAGTACTGGTTACCTTGTGATAAGTAAGAAGACACGGTTACGGGTTACCTTGTGATACGTAAGAAGACACGGGTACGGGTTACCTTATGATACGTAAGAAGACACGGGTACGGGTTACCTTATGATAAGTAAGAAGACACGGGTACGGGTTACCTTGTGATACGTAAGAAGACACGGGTACGGGTTACCTTGTGATACGTAAGAAGAGACAAGTACTGGTTACCTTGTGATACGTAAGAAGACACGGGTACGGGTTACCTTGTGATACGTAAGAAGACACGGGTACGGGTTACCTTATGATACGTAAGAAGAGACAAGTACTGGTTACCTTGTGATACGTAAGAAGACACGGGTACGGGTTACCTTGTGATACGTAAGAAGACACGGGTACGGGTTACCTTATGATACGTAAGAAGAGACAAGTACTGGTTACCTTGTGATAAGTAAGAAGACACGGGTACGGGTTACCTTGTGATACGTAAGAAGACACGGGTACGGGTTACCTTATGATACGTAAGAAGACACGGGTACGGGTTACCTTATGATAAGAAAGAAGACACGGGTACGGGTTACCTTGTGATACGTAAGAAGACACGGGTACGGGTTACCTTGTGATACGTAAGAAGAGACAAGTACTGGTTACCTTGTGATACGTAAGAAGACACGGGTACGGGTTACCTTGTGATACGTAAGAAGACACGGGTACGGGTTACCTTATGATACGTAAGAAGAGACAAGTATTGGTTACCTTGTGATACGTAAGAAGACACGGGTACGGGTTACCTTGTGATACGTAAGAAGACACGGGTACGGGTTACCTTATGATACGTAAGAAGAGACAAGTACTGGTTACCTTGTGATAAGTAAGAAGACACGGGTACTGGTTACCTTATGATACGTAAGAAGACACGGGTACGGGTTACCTTGTGATACGTAAGAAGACACGGGTACGGGTTACCTTGTGATACGTAAGAAGACACGGGTACGGGTTACCTTGTGATAAGTAAGAAGACACGGGTACGGGTTACCTTGTGATACGTAAGAAGACACGGGTACGGGTTACCTTGTGATAAGTAAGAAGACACGGGTACGGGTTACCGTGTGATACGTAAGAAGACACGGGTACGGGTTACCTTATGATACGTAAGAAGAGACAGGTACTGGTTACCTTTTGATAAGTAAGAAGACACGGGTACGGGTTACCTTGTGATAAGTAAGAAGACACGGGTACGGGTTACCTTGTGATACGTAAGAAGAGACAAGTACTGGTTACCTTGTGATAAGTAAGAAGACACGGGTACGGGTTACCTTGTGATAAGTAAGAAGACACGGGTACGGGTTTCCTTGTGATACGTAAGAAGACACGGGTACGGGTTACCTTGTGATACGTAAGAAGAGACAAGTACTGGTTACCTTGTGATAAGTAAGAAGACACGGGTACGGGTTACCTTGTGATAAGTAAGAAGACACGGGTACGGGTTACCTTGTGATACGTAAGAAGAGACAGGTACTGGTTACCAGTGTTGGGCATCAAAAAATTATTTTCATGAATGATTTATTAAAGATTAACAATTAATTAATTGTTAATCTTTAATAAATCATTTTAATTAATATTTGCCCAACACTGCTGGTTACCTTGTGATAAGTAAGAAGACACGGGTACGGGTTACCTTGTGATACGTAAGAAGACAAGGGTACGGGATACCTTGTGTTACGTAAGAAGACACGGGTACATGTTACCTTGTGATAAGTAAGAACACACGGGTACGGGTTACCTTGTGATAAGTAAGAAGACACGGGTACGGGTTACCTTGTGATAAGTAAGAAGACACGGGTACGGGTTACCTTGTGATACGTAAGAAGACACGGGTACGGGTTACCTTATGATACGTAAGAAGAGACAGGTACTGGTTACCTTTTGATAAGTAAGAAGACACGGGTACGGGTTACCTTGTGATAAGTAAGAAGACACGGGTACGGGTTACCTTGTGATACGTAAGAAGATACGGGTACATGTTACCTTGTGATACGTAAGAAGATAGGTACATGTTACCTTGTGATACGCAGGAAGACACGGGTACATGTTACCTTGTGATACGTAGGAAGACACGGGTACATGTTACCTTGTGATACGTAGGAAGACACGGGTACATGTTACCTTGTGATACGCAGGAAGACACGGGTACATGTTACCTTGTGATACGTAGGAAGACACGGGTACGGGTTACCTTGTGATACGTAAGAAGACACAGGTACGGGTTACCTTGTGAACGTAAGAAGACACGGGTACATGTTACCTTGTGATACGTAGGAAGACACGGGTACGGGTTACCTTGTGAACGTAAGAAGACACGGGTACATGTTACCTTGTGATACGTAGGAAGACACGGGTACGGGTTACCTTATGATACGTAAGAAGACGGTACATGTTACCTCGTGATACGTAAGAAGACACGGGTACGGGTTACCTTGTGATACGTAAGAAGAGACAGGTACTGGTTACCTTGTGATAAGTAAGAAGACACGGGTACGGGTTACCTTGTGATACGTAGGAAGATAGGTACATGTTACCTTGTGATACGTAAGAAGACGGTACATGTTACCTTGTGATACGTAAGAAGACACGGGTACGGGATACCTTGTGAACGTAAGAAGACACGGGTACATGTTACCTTGTGATACGTAAGAAGACACGGGTACGGGTTACCTTGTGATACGTAAGAAGACGGTACATGTTACCTCGTGATACGTAAGAAGACACGGGTACGGGTTACCTTGTGATACGTAAGAAGAGACAGGTACTGGTTACCTTGTGATAAGTAAGAAGACACGGGTACGGGTTACCTTGTGATACGTAGGAAGATAGGTACATGTTACCTTGTGATACGTAAGAAGACGGTACATGTTACCTTGTGATACGTAAGAAGACACGGGTACGGGTTACCTTGTGATACGTAAGAAGAGACAGGTACGGGTTACCTTGTGATACGTAGGAAGACACGGGTACATGTTACCTTGTGATACGTAGGAAGACACGGGTACGGGTTACCTTGTGATACGTAGGAAGACACGGGTACGGGTTACCTTGTGAACGTAAGAAGACACGGGTACATGTTACCTTGTGATACGTAGGAAGACACGGGTACGGGTTACCTTGTGAACGTAAGAAGAGACAGGTACGGGTTACCTTGTGATAAGTAAGAAGACACGGGTACGGGTTACCTTGTGATACGTAAGAAGAGACAGGTACTGGTTACCTTGTGATAAGTAAGAAGACACGGGTACATGTTACCTTGTGTTAAGTAAGAAGAGGCAAGTACTGGTTACCTTGTGATACGTAAGAAGAGACAGGTACATGTTACCTTGTGATACGTAAGAAGAGACAGGTACATGTTACCTTGTGATACGTAAGAAGAGACAGGTACTGATTACCTTGTGATAAGTAAGAAGACACGGGTACATGTTACCTTGTGTTAAGTAAGAAGAGGCAAGTACTGGTTACCTTGTGATACGTAAGAAGAGACGGGTTACCTCAGGTTAAGAAGGTTCCAGGAAGTTAACTCTTCAGTCAAGTCAATATTTGGATATCCGCGATCAATCGTTTCCCTTCGCCAGACAATGGAGGTCCATTGTGCCATCATCGCTAGAATCTGGGACAATTGCCTTCCGCCACGTTACTTCAACAAAACCTACAGTTGAATAATACTAGTTACCACGCCATTTATAAATTACTACAGTAGAAAGTATGTCTCACATAAATGACCAATAGGCGATCACCTCCATGAACGAACCATTTTATTAAATAAGAAACAACTTGAACGTACATAATCCAACCTCCATTGAAGGAATACTTCCAGAAAAGACGGGATAAGTAAGAAGACACAGCCTGGTTACCTCGGGATAAGTAAGAAGACACAGCCTGGTTACCTCGGGATAAGTAAGAAGACACAGCCTGGTTACCTCGGGATAAGTAAGAATACGCGTTACCTCGGGATAAGTAAGAATACGCGTTACCTCGGGATAAGTAAGAAGACACAGCCTGGTTACCTCGGGATAAGTAAGAATACGCGTTACCTCGGGATAAGTAAGAAGACACAGCCTGGTTACCTCGGGATAAGTAAGAAGACACAGCCTGGTTACCTCGGGATAAGTAAGAAGACACGGCCTGGTTACCTCGGGATAAGTAAGAAGACACAGCCTGGTTACCTCGGGATAAGTAAGAATACGCGTTACCTCGGGATAAGTAAGAAGACACAGCCTGGTTACCTCGGGATAAGTAAGAATACGCGTTACCTCGGGATAAGTAAGAAGACACAGCCTGGTTACCTCGGGATAAGTAAGAAGACACAGCCTGGTTACCTCGGGATAAGTAAGAATACGCGTTACCTCGGGATAAGTAAGAAGACACAGCCTGGGTACCTCGGGATAAGTAAGAATACGCGTTACCTCGGGATAAGTAAGAAGACACAGCCTGGTTACCTCGGGATAAGTAAGAATACGCGTTACCTCGGGATAAGTAAGAAGACACAGCCTGGTTACCTCGGGATAAGTAAGAATACGCGTTACCTCGGGATAAGTAAGAATACGCGTTACCTCGGGATAAGTAAGAATACGCGTTACCTCGGGATAAGTAAGAATACGCGTTACCTCGGGATAAGTAAGAATACGCGTTACCTCGGGATAAGTAAGAATACGCGTTACCTCGGGATAAGTAAGAATACGCGTTACCTCGGGATAAGTAAGAAGACACAGCCTGGTTACCTCGGGATAAGTAAGAATACGCGTTACCTCGGGATAAGTAAGAAGACACAGCCTGGTTACCTCGGGATAAGTAAGAATACGCGTTACCTCGGGATAAGTAAGAATACGCGTTACCTCGGGATAAGTAAGAAGACACAGCCTGGTTACCTCGGGATAAGTAAGAATACGCGTTACCTCGGGATAAGTAAGAAGACACAGCCTGGTTACTTCGGGATAAGTAAGAATACGCGTTACCTCGGGATAAGTAAGAAGACACAGCCTGGTTACCTCGGGATAAGTAAGAATACGCGTTACCTCGGGATAAGTAAGAATACGCGTTACCTCGGGATAAGTAAGAATACGCGTTACCTCGGGATAAGTAAGAATACGCGTTACCTCGGGATAAGTAAGAAGACACAGCCTGGTTACCTCGGGATAAGTAAGAAGACACGTTACCTCGGGATAAGTAAGAATACGCGTTACCTCGGGATAAGTAAGAAGACACAGCCTGGTTACCTCGGGATAAGTAAGAAGACACAGCCTGGTTACCTCGGGATAAGTAAGAATACGCGTTACCTCGGGATAAGTAAGAAGACACAGCCTGGTTACCTCGGGATAAGTAAGAATACGCGTTACCTCGGGATAAGTAAGAAGACACAGCCTGGTTACCTCGGGATAAGTAAGAATACGCGTTACCTCGG
The DNA here is from genome assembly GCA_030710605.1 of Cordylochernes scorpioides. Lineage (NCBI taxonomy): Eukaryota > Metazoa > Arthropoda > Arachnida > Pseudoscorpiones > Chernetidae > Cordylochernes > Cordylochernes scorpioides. The sequence goes on along the minus strand of CP092879.1, from coordinate 70,376,871 downwards.
GATAAGTAAGAAGACACAGCCTGGTTACCTCGGGATAAGTAAGAATACGCGTTACCTCGGGATAAGTAAGAATACGCGTTACCTCGGGATAAGTAAGAATACGCGTTACCTCGGGATAAGTAAGAAGACACAGCCTGGTTACCTCGGGATAAGTAAGAAGACACGTTACCTCGGGATAAGTAAGAATACGCGTTACCTCGGGATAAGTAAGAAGACACAGCCTGGTTACCTCGGGATAAGTAAGAAGACACGTTACCTCGGGATAAGTAAGAATACGCGTTACCTCGGGATAAGTAAGAAGACACAGCCTGGTTACCTCGGGATAAGTAAGAATACGCGTTACCTCGGGATAAGTAAGAAGACACAGCCTGGTTACCTCGGGATAAGTAAGAATACGCGTTACCTCGGGATAAGTAAGAATACGCGTTACCTCGGGATAAGTAAGAATACGCGTTACCTCGGGATAAGTAAGAATACGCGTTACCTCGGGATAAGTAAGAATACGCGTTACCTCGGGATAAGTAAGAAGACACAGCCTGGTTACCTCGGGATAAGTAAGAAGACACGTTACCTCGGGATAAGTAAGAATACGCGTTACCTCGGGATAAGTAAGAAGACACAGCCTGGTTACCTCGGGATAAGTAAGAATACGCGTTACCTCGGGATAAGTAAGAAGACACAGCCTGGTGACCTCGGGTCTTTAATATTTTAATTTAAAAACATATATGTTTTTTTATATATATCTAGGAAACACATTTAATACTTGCATTTATTTTAATAAAATTCCTGAAAGTTATTTGAAAATATCGAAAAGATACAATATAAACAAAATTAGGCTTTAATTCCCAACTTAACTCTATTTTGGTCAAATACTATTAAAGTTTAATTCATAGAACTTTAATTCATAGAACTCTGTAAAAATCCTGAGTTCAACTGACCCAGTTGATGGACCTTAGCAATGGTCCCACTCCAGGGATACGGAGGAGCTGTCTGTACTCATGTTAGAGTCAGCAGCAAAGGATTCCATGTTAGGAACAGCCTCAAATTACAGGCAAAGTCAGACTTTCACCAAAGTATGCCTGGATCATGGTGCCATGATCAACGAAAGCTGCACCCTTATACCCCATTCCATGAGATCATGAAATCATGGAATTCGTGTAATCTTTACACAAGGGGATAAGAAACAACAATTCATAGAACATAGCTTTAACACATTAAAATTTCATTTCAAATATTCAGAACACGAATACAATAACTATTTTCTATAAATACAGTATATAAAATATAATATAATTTTAACTATATATTCATATTAATTCCGTTAGTATTTTAACTAACTGTATTTAAAGAAAAAATACGGATAATAAAAAAAAAGAATAATACATTATAAACACGAACAAAAGATAAAAACGATTTCGCCATTCTAGCAATTTCTCTCTGCAGCCAAGCGTCTAATGGGCGCCTTTACAAAATGGTTTTATGAAACATACGACGGTGAAGCAATTTTATTTAAATACAGAGCTGATCCTTGTCATTTACAATTGCCAAACAACCCATGTAGAACTTGGTAAAAAAAAAGCGGTCACCCTAGAATGTGTAATAATTCAACATGCATTATTTTTGTTGGCTAGTATTTTTAAAACATTGTTCATTTACTAATAATGATTTTTTTCTAGTCTCTTATGTACAATGTGTATATATTAATTCTGTTATCTACTCTACTACAATTATTGTAAATAGTGTGACGCGCAATTATCCAGATCGGATATAGCGTGTCTTATTTGTAACTGGTAATAAATAAATGTGTGATAAAATAAAGTTAAAAATCCTGAATAATCAGTGATAATCTATTCCAAAAGACTTGATTAGTTTAATACGTATATTGTGTTTTAAGCTATTTTGGCTATTTAGGTGACATTTTAGAAACATAATGGTGGACCTAAACTGTTAAGACTTAAGCAATATTTTTATATGTTTATAAATTTGTATAGAGTTTTCCATAGGTATATACAGTAGAACCTCTCTGTAATAGACATCTAATTGCAGATCCAAAGTATTCTCTAAGAAGAGGTGAACAGATAAACATATTTTAATTTAAATAATTTATTATTCAAATATCAATTGGAAGAATTCTTTCAGAAATAATTGGTATTTTTCAAAACGTCAATTTTATACATTCATTTTGATATTAATAACTTTATAATCACGATATTCAAGTACATTTTCAATTTTCAGGACAATTTTACATTGAATTTTGGTTATATATTCAATTATATATAGTAATTTTATCTCAAGTTGTCCTCTTACCGGAGAGTTTCTGAATATTAAAAATGTTAATTTTGCAAATGTGAAAACAGTCCTTTGTAAAGATGTGTCCTCTAGCGCGAGTGTCCTCTCATTTGTTCTACTGTATATATATTTTGTTTTAAAAATATAATAATTTATTTGCAAGGAAATATTTGGCTAACATTACAATATGGAGTGATGTGTCGTTGTTCAATGAAGAACCTCAGATGTCTCCTCGTACATCTCTATCACAGCAATCGCAATGTCCTCTATATTGTTTGTCCTTCATTTGAAATTTGGGTGTCGTTGCCACGTTAATCATCTTGGACCAGAATTTGGTCAAATATTCCAAGGGTCCAGGGGGGACTGGTGTAATCGGACTTCTCCTCCCCTTTCAAAAAATCCAATAAAAGTGTCATTTATTCACTCTAAATCTTGCTTTTTTTAAAATAAAGATACTCCTTACTATTTCAAATAGTAATATTAGTAAAAGAGGTAGTTTTCATAAGACTTAAACATAACATTTTACAATTTAGATTTTGCTAATCTTCTCTATAGGCTTCCTATTGTAGTCTTCTTCTTCTTCTTTCTTATCTCCACACTGGGTGAAGTAGAATGCGTCTGCCTTTGTCATTAAGACTGGGAGCACTACTCAGTGGCAGGCCGACTTAGCTCAAAAAGAAATGGCCGCGTCTGACATGAGGAACAGACGCCATGTGCAGCTGCTCCTAACATGGAGTACAAACGCTGCTAATCCTGTATCCCTGGATTAGGAGCCCTTACAGGGTACTATCAGCCTGGCCAGCTGAACCCAGGTTTTTTAGTGAGCTTGTTACTGCTCCCCCTCCTCCTTTTTCATCCGGGCTTGGGACCGGCAAAGGCGAAGTTCCTCTCTCTATTGTAGTAATTATTACCAAACAAGTATCACAGGATCCAGGCTAATATATTTTGTACCGTTCCTATTGTAGTACCTATTGTACCACTGAATAAGAGTTTATAAGGGAGAATTGGGAAAACGAATACTCCAACCTAACTTTTACATTTAGTTTCTGAACAACTAAAGAAGAGGGTGATAATTCTATTAAATTCTCATATCATACACAAATATAATTTTATTAATTTAAACAAAAAGAGAGAGCAAAATGATCAATAATTATAAAAAGGTAACTCCAAAGATATTTCAATCATCATACATCAGTTTTAATAGTTTATACAAAAATGCAATGCCTCGATATAGGTTGGCGTTCAGCCAGCCGAAATATTGGCAAATAAATATTTTATTCAATCAATATATGCCTTTTTATTATTTAATAAGTTTTAATATATATATTTTGTTTTTAAAATAGAATATACAATGTAGAGTGGAATTTGATATATTTTCCAATTTCTTTTTGATGGATTTCAGAAACCAATCAAAACACGTTGAGATGATCATGTGACTATGCCAGAGCAATAAATAAAGAAATATGACCATTTTTAAATATAAAAATAATAGGAATTGTATCAAAAACTTCATAAAAATAGTTTTAAAAACATTTAACATCTGAATATATATCTGCTCTTTTATAGCAACATCCTAACAATAAGGTTATCTTGAAAAATTCGTTAAAAATAATGATATATTATAAATATAAATATATTTATGCATTGAAATAGAAAATTTTTGAAATATATTGCTATTTCTCAATGTCGAACTAACATACCAAAATTATGTAAAAGGATAGAAAGGAAAGAGACTAATCTCATCGAAAAAAAGAAAAAATTGTAAAAATGACTTAAGAAAATCTATCGAAAATCCTATGTCCCAATTATGTCTCACCATAGACAATTTGACAAATCATGGTGGAATCATAAGGGCAGTCCTTATCCTCAAACCACCGTGAATAGCCAATATATACCATTTTTTAATCCAATAACATTGACTAACCCGTCTAGACCTGAAACATGTGTTGTTTATAATCCCGGATTATCCACTAGATATCCAAAGGAACCTACATGGTTATTTGATAGGCGAATTATTCCTCAAAATCATCAATCGAGTCAAATTCAATCCATGAAGAATTTCCCAGTAGTAAACATGACCACTGAAAATCAACTTCAAAGTAATGTTCCATCATATGTTTATCATTCAGGTAATTTGGATTATCAATCTCAAATGGATAGAAGAAATCAAAATCATCAATTCATTTATCAAGATAATCCTACTCATTTATCTCTTTCATCATTTCCACAACGTTCAAATTATCAATTAACAACAGATACTACAGTAACAAAACCTTATCTACCATCAACATTTGGTAGATCAGTTGAAGATCCTATAAAGACATTCGGAAATTCATCTTCCATGTCTGAAATCTATTTCCATGAAATAAACCTTGATCATTTTCCTCGAAATATAAATCAAGAATCAATTCCAATAGAAATTAATCCTGAATTACATATATTTGATCTTACAAGAGATACACAAAGTATTAGAAACAATCATATAAATCATAAAGAAGATTATGTTTATCAAAGATTTCCTTATGACGAAGCAGAGAACATTCATCAAGAAAGAGATACTCTTACAGAATATCCCAATCCATACATTCAACCGACTACACTACCCATTGAAGAATTACCTCCATCTTCACCATTTCATCCTAATATCAATCATCATCATAGCCATGAAATTCCTGAAGCAGTGGGAGGATTTTATCAATTTTTTGATGCTCGTATGCAACCAGCTTCATCTCCAGAACTCAATCGTAATCCACGAATAATGAAAACAGACGAACAATTTAACCCACAATCAATCTATCAAAGAAAATCTTTTGCTCAACAAGAAAGTCCTATTAAAATGGGAGATAGGACATCACCTCTTATTGTCAAAGATTTCTTAGATGATCATGAAAGAGATTCCTCTAATGATGAATCTGAAGAAATTCTATGGACATTTGATCATTTAAGATCAAAAGAATATCGTAAGGAAAAAGCAATAAAAAGACAAAGACAAATTCCAAAACACTATCAAATAACAAATTCTTCTAGTATTCCAAGATGTGATTTCCAAAGTTACAGCCAGGGTACATCATCACAAAGATATTATTCGGAAAAAATACCAGCAGTATTGCCTACAAAAAATGTCAATGTTGATAACACCAAGAATTTTGAGAGACGTCAGAATTGGGCATGTATGTATTGTGGACCATCTTCTTGCTATGCGGAGAATCGTCCAGTAATGGTGCAAGGACCAACACACTTCGGTACAACATTCACTCCAAACCAATGGGATTTACATTCAGCAATGGGTATTCCAAACTCTCAATTTCGTGAACCAATAATATTAAGGAATTTCGAATCTAAACAGAAAGCACCAGAAAATTCAAACTATTATTAAAAGTTCGTCTTTATTTTTTTTAGAGGAAGAAATCATTCTAGTTGACTATCTCAACAAAATTTCCAAAACAAAACTATCTTTTATTATTATTATCTGTCAAATAAAGGTCATGCTAATTATGATAATTATTGTAACTATTCTATTATAAAGACATTACATATGGCTTTTTATATATTAATTTCAACACCTAACCTAATACAGTTAAACCTGTCTATAGCGCCCCCACTTGGGACTCACCAAAATAGAGTGCTATAGAGAGGGGGTGCTGTAAACAGGTCACTTTTAATGTAAATCGCATCGTACTACGTATTTAAAATCGGGCGTTATAAAGAGGGAGACGCTATTTAGAGGGGGAGCTATAGACAGGTTTAACTGTATATACATGCCTTAATGTTAATATACAAATAGGTAAATACTTGCGTTTTATTTGTGCTCTCTGATTGGCTGTTCATTGTCATATGTCAAATGTCATTGTCAAAAATACTGCTGTGCTCTTATTAACATGTTTTGAAATCCTCATTTTTAATTAATAATTTAATGTCAGGTAAAGAGTTGAGTGAGAGACTCTTCCATTATTTTGTTACTTTTTCTGTTGTTGTTGTCGTGTCCAATGAAGAGCTTCAGATGTCTCCATACATCTCTATCACAGCAGCAGCAATGTCCACTATCTTGGGTGTGTAAAGCTGCTGTTCTGGGTCCATGTCAATTTTCTACAAGGCTGCGGCCTTTGCTGGGCATGAGAATATGTGAGTAGGTGTTAGTTCCACACCAGGAACTAGACCTAGTCTTCTGCCAATCTAATATAGAAACCATTGGAAAATGGGTGCCGTTGCTACGTTTGTCACCTTGGAAACGAACCAGAATTTAGTCAAATATTCCAAGGGTCCAGGGGGGACCGCAGGGAGGTGTGGTCGGACTTCTCCTCCCTACTTTTTCTGTATGGTGTGTATAGTGTACTGTAAGTACACCAAATGTATAAACATATAGTACAGGCCATGATGATCGTGGAGGGTAGAGGATTGTGACTCCTTGTATTGTAAATACACCACATGTCTATATATGTAACACCAGGCCATGATAATCATCTACTTCTTTCTTATCTTCACTCAACAATCATATCAGGGTATCAAGCTTGTCGAACTTGTTGATGGTGTCTGCTGGGGATGAGTAGATTTCATCAAACAACCATCATGACTGGGTGAATTAGAATGCATCTGCCTTTGTCATTAAGACTGGGAGCACTACTCAGTGGCAGGCCGACTTAGTTCCAAAATAAATGGCCGCCTCTGACATGAGGAACAGACACCATGTGCAGCTGTTCCTAACATGGAGTACAAACGTTGCTCATCCTGTATCCCTGGATTAGGAGCCCTTACAGGGTACTATCAGCTGGGCCAGCTGAGCCCAGGTTTTTTAGTGAGCTTGTTACTGCTCCCCCTCCTCCTTTTTCATCCGGGCTTGGGACCGGCAAAGACAGAGTTAATAATCATGGTAGGTAGAGGGTTATGATTGTAAGTACAGGATTGTCTGAATTGTAATATAAACTGAGTACCAATCTTGAGATGATGACTATCATTATTAAAGAAATCTTATCTTCAATCGACAGTGCTACAAAGTGGTGTAACTCTTACAAAAATGTCGAAGTAGAAGAGAATGTATTTCCATGTCAATAGCACCATGTCACGACATGGACATCCCATGGAACTTGCGACAGTAATGTCCTACTTTTCTACCTCATTGTCCCAGCCATGGGCCAACCATCCTGGTGAGCTTTGGGAAAACCTAAACCTAGAATTCACACAGTATGACATTGAATAGTAAATTATTACTATATTGCCACGTGGAAAAATTAGGGAAGACAAACTTCAGGATGAGACAGCAATTTATTTAAGGCAAGAACAAACTATGAATGATAAACAAAAAAATAAGGAATGAGGGAAGTTTACAGAGTAGTAAAATATAAACATAAAAAATGATACTCTGTTAATACTAGTGTAAAATAATAAATGCTTGTAAAATAATAAATATTTCGCTACAATATTGTAGAACGATGTTTGACAATTATACCGCAAATGTTTCTTTTGAACGAAAAATCTAAATTTATTTTAAGGAGAAATAACGATTATTTCTAACCTTAGGGATGAAGTATGAAAGAATGAATTGTTAAGAGTAATTATAAATGGAAAAATAAAAGTGTCCAGGTATGGGAATCCCCATCATCACTTCATCCCTAAGGATAGAAATAATCGTTATTTATCCTTAAAAATAAAATACGATTTTTCGTTCAAAAGAAACATTTGCGGTAAAATTGTTAAACGTCGTTCGACAATATATATATATCATAAGCCGCATTATATTGTATTATAAATATTAATATATTAAACATAAACCAACATCACGCCATCTACATTCCAAAAAAGGAAACCACATTTTAAGCAAGAATTTTTAATTTATCTAATACAAGATTGTCCCAAAATTCCGTGTTTTTCTTAAAAACGTTGTTTTTATTATTACTTGGCGAATAATATTATTACGGCGAATACATAATAATACATAATACAATTACCTTATACATAATACAAAGACATTAAACATAACGGCGAATAATATTGGTACAGTTAAACCTGTCTATAGTGCCCCCTCTTGGGACTCACCAAAATAGGGTGCTATAGAGAGGGGGTGCTATAGACAGGTCACTTTTAATGTAAATCGCATCGTACTACGTATTTGAAATCGGGCGCTATAGAGAGGGAGGCGCTATTTAGAGGAACGCTATAGATAGGTTTAACTGTATTTCATTTTTTGCAAGTGTTTACGAACTTTTGAGACAACCTTGTAATACAAACTTTCTCTCTTTACTAAGATATAAGAAATTATTGAAAGAGCCTGGCTCATCATTAATTAACTATTCCCTTGGTTTGGCCAGTTTGATCAACCATAAATCTTTTATAGCTCTTATATTGTATTAGGCTATTCTTTATATATTGTAACAAAGTATTTATTAATCTATTATCTGAGTATTCTTTTATGTTTATATTTTGCTATACTCTGTACACTTCCCTCTTTTGTTTATCTTTTGTTTATCACTCATAGTTTGTTCTTGCCTGAAATAAATTGTTGTCTCATCCCGAAGTTGGTCTTCCCTAATTTTCCATGTGGCAATATGTTGAATCAAAGTATTTATTATTAGCAGATTATCAAATTTGGTATTTATATTTTCTGCTACTCTGTAAAATTCCCTTGTTGTTTCTCTTGTTTTTTATATTTTTTTATTTGTTCATGCATTAAATAAATTGACTTGTTTATCCTGAAGTTTGTCTTTTCTCATTTTCTAAATGCCATTTTGGTGGAGATGCAGGGTAGATTAGGGAAGACAAACTGAAAATCGACGAGAAAACCTTGATGTAATGGGTGCTGTGGTTTACATTTTCCGAGACTGGCTCCAGAATTCCACTGCGCCGTGTCAAAGCCAAGATTGCTTTTAAAATGACGATGTCCCTATAGATGATAAGACGACAAAGTCTGAGGACCAAACCGGACATTTGGCGACATCTTAACAGCTGGGTGTCCTCCACGCTAACTATACACCAAGTCTGAGGACCAAACCGGACATTTGGCGACATCTGAACAGCTGGGTGTCCTACACACTAACTGTATACCAAGTCTGAGGACCAAACCGGACATTTGGCGACATCTGAACAGCTGGGTGTCCTCCACACTAACTGTATACCAAGTCTGAGGACCAAACCGGACATTTGGTGACATCTTAACAGCTGGGTGTCCTCCACACTAACTGTATACCAAGTCTGAGGACCAAACCGGACATTTGGCGACATCTGAACAGCTGGGTGTCCTCCACACTAACTGTATACCAAGTCTGAGGACCAAACCGGACATTTGGCGACATCTTAACAGCTGGGTGTCCTCCACACTAACTGTATACCAAGTCTGAGGACCAAACCGGACATTTGGCGACATCTTAACAGCTGGGTGTCCTCCACACTAACTGTATACCAAGTCTGAGGACCAAACCGGACATTTGGCGACATCTGAACAGCTGGGTGTCCTCCACACTAACTGTATACCAAGTCTGAGGACCAAACCGGACATTTGGCGACATCTGAACAGCTGGGTGTCCTCCACACTAACTGTATACCAAGTCTGAGGACCAAACCGGACATTTGGCGACATTTGAACAGCTGGGTGTCCTCCACACTAACTGTATACCAAGTCTGAGGACCAAACCGGACATTTGGCGACATCTGAACAGCTGGGTGTCCTCCACACTAACTGTATACCAAGTCTGAGGACCAAACCGGACATTTGGCGACATCTTAACAGCTGGGTGTCCTCCACACTAACTGTATACCAAGTCTGAGGACCAAACCGGACATTTGGCGACATCTTAACAGCTGGGTGTCCTCCACACTAACTGTATACCAAGTCTGAGGACCAAACCGGACATTTGGCGACATCTTAACAGCTGGGTGTCCTCCACACTAACTGTATACCAAGTCTGAGGACCAAACCGGACATTTGGTGTTCCAGGTGCCGTGGCCAAGGACATCGTAGGGCCAACTGCCCCACGCTTGCAGGGCGAACCACCGCTCCTGGACCGGCCACACCAATTTCTCTCACCAGCGACTGCGCCCAGGCTGCCTCAGCAGCCATCTGCCCAGCCTCCACCTCCGGCGTCCCCCAGTTCAACCATGGAGGTCTCCGACGTGCCCCCCGCGAGCCGAGCTGGGCCCCTTCCACCTGCTGCACTCCGGCCATCACCACCAGCGCCTTCGGCCTTACCTGCGGAGGATGCGCCTCCTGCCCCTCCACCAGTGACCCCTGCTCTGTCCCTGCGAACACCTGGGAGTCGCGAGCCTGCGGCCTCAACACCGGACGTGGAGATGTCCATCGTGGAGGAGTTCTCTGCGTCCTCCACGTCATCGGCAAAGAACGCAACAAGAGTCGACCTCGATGCGTTCATCGAGAAGCACCCCAGCGTGTCCTTCGCTGGGACGGACGCCCTTGGTCTTGGGCGGGAGGAGGTCTTAGACCTCCTCTCCTCGAGGACCAAGGCGCAGAGGAAAGGACCCCTCCTGTCGCCGCCGCAGTGCGACGCCTTCGCCCGCCTGATCGGGCAAATCTTGGATCTGAGGCCCGGAGCAGCCAGCAACCTTTACAAAGTCCTCGGACAGGTCAAAGCTGAGCTGAGGACAACACCAACTGCAGTGTCTCCAACACCCCCACTGCCTGCGCCTCGGCCTGCCGAGCCAACACCGCCCGCACCCCCTGGGAAAATGGCAACACCGGCCATGGCGACATCTCCACCTCCTCTGTTTCAATTGGAGGAGGATCTGACGTCGAAGCGCTGGGAAGAAGCAGCTGATATAATATATAAATTGTGCAATGAACGCTACTCGGGGCCCTTGACTGATTTGGAATTCACAGAGGGTGACATCACGGATGCGGTCATATACCCCGAGGACAGGGAGCCTCTCCTCAGGACCTGCTCCACCCAGAAGAAAAACCTTATCACCGAAATCATCAGTGCTGCAATTGAGCGCGCTCGGGACTCAGATCCCTTTGTACGTGAGGGCTTGTACGCGCTCAGGAGGATGTTACTCTCCTGATGGAGTCCAGACTACCCTTGGCAGGGGAACCTCCTGATGTGAATTTTTAAATTGTAACTCTCCAGAGTGTGACAATTGACTGAGCTGTCAATAAATATGTTTTTCATTTCACACTAACTATACACCAAGTCTGAGGACCAAACCGGACATTTGGCGACATCTGAACAGCTCGGTGTCCTCCACACTAACTATACACCAAGTCTGATAACCAACTCGGACATTTGGCGACATCTGAACAGCTGGGTGTCCTACACACTAACTATACACCAAGTCTGAGGACCAAACCGGACATTTGGCGACATCTGAACAGCTGGGTGTCATCCACACTAACTATACACCAAGTCTGAGGACCAACTCGGACAGTGGGCGACATCGGATCAGTTGGATGTTCTCCGCAACATCTAGAACCCAAAAGTCTGAAGACCAAACCGGACATTTGGCGACATCTGAACAGCTGGGTGTCCTCCACACTAACTGTACACCAAGTCTGAGGACCAAACCGGACATTTGGCGACATCTGAACAGCTGGGTGTCCTCCACACTAACTATACACCAAGTCTGAGGACCAACTCGGACAGTGGGCGACATCGGATCAGTTGGATGTTCTCCGCAACAACTAGAACCCAAGTCTGAAGACCAAACTGGACATTTGGCGACATCTGAACAGCTGGATGTCCACCGCGCTAACTGTACACCAAGTCTGAGGACCAACCCGGACAGAGTGACATTCAACTTGGTAACTCTATATTCTTAAAAAATCCTTGCAACCACAGTTCACCAGGACTTGCTGCCAGTATCTGGACCACATTTCTCGCAATAAAGACGTTTCCTCAACCGTCAAGTGGCAGTTTTGTCTTGGTTTCACCCACTGATGCCTCGCCACAGGATTCATCATACGATTTCCTGGACCGTGACAAATGGCTACCCGGAAGTCTGGAGGGCGCATGCCCAGACGGAGGGTGTTTGGGGAAGGGACGTGTGTAATTACTCCTCCAATTACATCTCACTGATAGGCAAAGTAAATGGTTTATACCCTCGGAGCAGTTTTTATCTAAATTAGGTTCCGCAAAGTCAGTGGAAAAAAACACATTTACTTAAAAGGTATTTAAATATCTTCCTCAAAATCGACATAGTCTGGTGTTATCAGAGAATTGTCCAGCGCAACGAGTAAATACTAAGTTAGAAGATAAACCTGGACAGTTGGTGACATCTGATCAGCTGGATGTCCACCACAACAGCTAAACACAATGTCTGAAGACAGCCTGGACAGTTGGTGACATCTGAACAGCTGGGTCTCCACTACAACAGCTAGACACAATGTCTGAAGACAGCCTGGACAGCTGTGTGTACATCACAACAGCTAGACACAATATCTGAAGACAGCCAGGAAAGTTGGTGACATCTGAACAGCTAGGTCTCCACTACAACAGCTAGACACAAAGTCTGAAGACAGCTTGGACAGCTGAATGTACGAGGTGTGTTCAAAAGGTATCGCGACTTTTGTGTTTTTTCAAAAATTATTTATTTATTCATGAATACCTATTTTGTCCCCTTCAAAGTAATCCCCATGAGATATTATACACTTGTGCCAACGGTTTTTCCAATCTTCGAAGCACTTCAAAAAATCATTTTTTTAAATCTTTTTCAGCTCCTTCTTCGATGCCGGCTTTATCTCGTCAAGCGTAGCGTAACGTCGTCCTTTCATGGGCCTCTTCAGTTTAGGGAACAAGAAAAAGTCACAGGGGGCCAGATCTGGGGAATACGGTGGCTGCGGCATCATTAGTGTGTTGTTTTTGGGCAAAAAGTCGCGCACAAGCAACGATGTGTGAGCAGGGGCGTTATCGTGGTGCAAAAGCCAATTTTTGTTCTTCCACAAATCCGGGCGTTTCTGGCGGATTGCTTCGCGCAAATTGCGCATAACTTGCAGGTAATATTCCTTATTGACCGTTCTACCCTGTGGCAAGAACTCATGATGCACCACACCCCTGCAATCGAAGAAAACTGTCAGCAAAACTTTCACATTCGACCGAACTTGGCGCGCTTTTTTCGGTCTTGGTTCGTGCGGCAGCTTCCATTGAGATGATTGAGCTTTGGTTTCCACGTCATAACCATAAACCCACGCTTCGTCACCAGTTATGACCCTCTGGAGCAAATTTGGGTCGTCGCGGACAGAGTCCAACATCTCATTAGCAATGTTCATGCGATGCTGTTTTTGGTCGCAATTGAGCAATTTTGGTACGAATTTCGCGGCGACCCGTCTCATGCCCAAATCATTGATAAAAATCGAATGGCACGAGCCAATCGATATGTTTAGGTCCTCGGCAACTTCTCTAACGGTGATTCGACGATTGGCCAATATCATTTTCTCCACATCATTAATTTTTTCGTCTGTTGTTGAAGTGCTCGGGCGTCCGGCACGCTCTTCGTCGTTCACATCTTCTCGGCCTTCTGAGAACATTTTGTACCACCGATAAACGTTGCTTCGGTCCAAGGTAGCTTCTCCGTATGCCACAGTCAACATTCGTAATGCATCCGCGCACTTAATTTCGTTTTTCACACAAAATTTGATACAGGTTCTTTGATCCATTTTTTTTAATAGTTAAAAATCGAAGACGATCCAAAACACCTGCAAGCAAAGCAGCTGTCAACAATTAAGTGAACATTCAAAATGGCCGAGCTTGTCGGCATAAGTGAGAGACATGAGTACCAACATAAAGCCACAAAAAGATCGAAATTCGAATATACGTAACCCGCGAAAATTCAAAAGTCGCGATACTTTTTGAACACCTCGTACATCGCAACAACTAGACACAATGTCGGAAGACAGCCTGGACAGTTGGTGACATCTGAACAGCTGGGTCTCCACTACAACAGCTAGACACAAAGTCTGAAGACAGCTTGGACAGCTGAATGTACATCGCAACAACTAGGCACAATGTCTGAAGACAGCCTGGACAGTTGGTGACATCTGAACAGCTGGGTCTCCACTACAACAGCTAGACACAATGTCTGAAGACAGCCTGGACAGTTGGTGACATCTGAACAGCTGGGTCTCCACTACAACAGCTAGACACAAAGTCTGAAGACAGCTTGGACAGCTGAATGTACATCGCAACAACTAGGCACAATGTCTGAAGACAGCCTGGACAGTTGGTGACATCTGAACAGCTGGGTCTCCACTACAACAGCTAGACACAATGTCTGAAGACAGCCTGGACAGTTGGTGACATCTGAACAGCTGGGTCTCCACTACAACAGCTAGACACAATGTCTGAAGACAGCCTGGACAGTTTGTGACATCTGAACAGCTGGGTCTCCACTACAACAGCTAGACACAATGTCTGAAGACAACCCAGACATTTGGTGACCTTTGATCAGCTGGATGTCCACCACCACAGCTAAACACAAAGTCTGAAGAAAACCCGAACAGTTGTGGAAATCTGATCAGGTTGCTGGCCACTACAACGTTTGATGTTTCCACCTTAGTAAGTTATATTATGTAAATATTTCAACATTACACTCATGGATAAAACTTAAGGAAGTTATACCTTTTAACATGTATATCGAAATACAGACAATAACTCTGAAAGATATTACAGAGACCTTTAATGAAGACATAAAAGATAACCAAGTGTGAACAAAATAGCCTCTGTTTCCTTAGAAAAACAGACAAAAGGCGACAGAAAAAAATGAAAATTTCTTAAGTTTTGTCCATGAGTGTAATCTCACTGCTATCCTTAACTGTGTAATTGTAAATAAATGTGTTGGCCTCGTGTGTGAGAGGTTGTTATCACAAAAAATATTGAAAAGTTGAAGAGCAATCTATTGAAACAGCCCATCAAATTTTCTACCAAATGATTATTGGTCGTTATTTATTAATTATAAGACAAAATATACCCGTCAACTAGATTTCTGTAGCCTTAGAACCTTTTATATTGTATTACATTTCAGAATATTAAACAAAATTGTTACAAATTTGCATATTGTATGAAATTATTTAATTTCTAAAAGAATCATACACGTCTATAATAGTTTCTTCTAGTGTATTTATTTCCTTTTTTGATGTAAATTATTGACAAAAGTCAATAAAATTTGTTTCAATTGTCTATAATAGTTTCGAATTTTCATAACAGATGGCGCGCTAATGCATCATAATATAATTGCATATTGAATGTTTATAAATTGATAATACATTAAAAGTAATTGTTTAGCTAATATGTAAAATAGGAAGAGGTTATTTCTCTCTTCCTCTTTCTTTTCGAGGTTTTTGAATAGAACAAATCTTCATCGTTCTTCCAGTTTTGTAAATTTAACAATAAAATCGCAATACAATTGGCTTGTGTGCATCTTGTCGTTAATTGCAACAATATCTAATTTTTCAGTTTTACTCGATTTCTTCTCAAATTGAATGTTTTCCCCAAAAGAGTATTGTTTTAAAAAATGTTAAAGAAATATCTAAAAATGTACACTACTAAATCAAGAAAATTGTTATGGTTAAGGTCTTGGGGATTGTATGCGCAATATTATTGTTTTAACAGAGTTTTATTGAATTATTAAGATTATTATTGCTAAAAATAGAACCTCTCTCTCTAAAGAATAAAATTTTATTTCAAAGCCAAAATATCCTTTATCCATCCCGAGGCAATGAAGTTAACCAGTGTAGCGAAGGCTACCATCTACAAGTACCATCTTGGTCTTGAGGGGGGTAACACCAGCCATCACCTGCCCACTCTGTGAACTCTCGCAGTCCATCGGTGGCGGAGTCTTTCCCACGGTGGGCGTCACCAATGAAAACCTTGCATATATTTTATATATATATATATGTATATTTATCAATTATTTTATTTTTTTATATCTATTTATTCATATATTTATCATTATATAATCGTATTCATTCATATTTATATTTATTCTGTATTTAACCATATATAATCTTATATAGACATTGTAATTAATCAGTTTCAATCTCAATCTCTTTCTAAAGATCAAGATTTTGTTTCAAAGCCAAAATATCCCTTAGAGAGAAGTGTCCTCTTACTGGAGAACAGCTAAGTAGTAAAAAGGGTAATTTAGATTATGAAAACAGTAAATTGTGGAGAGGAGCCTGCTAGCAGGAATGTCCTTTCATGGAAGTTCTATTGCAATCGTTAAGATAGCAATTTTATCATAATATCATCGAATTAGTTTCTTGAATTTAATACAATAGATCCTTCCAGATCTAACTCTAAATCAGGTCGATCTGTCATCCATGTAGTTCAAATGTTGTGGAAACATATGTGAATCTATCAAACATACGTACATTGTTGTTGTCGCGTCCAATGAAGAGCCTCAGATGTCTCCATGCATCTCTATCACAGCAGTCGCAATGTCCACTATCTTGGGTGTGTAAAGCTGCTGTTCTGAGTCCATGTCAATTTTCTGTTGTTGTTGTCGTGTCCAAAGAAGAGCCTCAAATATCTCCCTACATCTCTATCACAGCAGCAGCAATGTCCACTATCTTGCTCTTCATTGTAAAATGGGTGCCGTTGCCACGTTAGTCACCTTGGAAACGAACCAGAATTTGTTCAAATATTCCAAGGGCCCAGGGGGGACCGCAGAGAAGTGTGGTCGGACTTCTCCCCCCAATACGCACATTGGAAATGTAAAGTACACTCATGGACATAACTTAAGGAAGTTGTACTTTTTAACATGTATATCGGGATTGAGACAATAACTCTGAAAGATATTACAGTGACCTTTATTGAAGACACACCAGATAACCAAGTGTGAACAAAATTGCCTCTGCCTCCTTCAAAAACCTTATATAATCTTATATGGACATTGAAATAAAGTAGTTTCAATCTCAATCTCCTTCAAAAAATAATAAACGACCGGCGATATTAAATACTTTCCAATTCCTTAATTTTTGTCCATGAGTGTATACTAAGAATTTTAGTTTTGAAAAGCTTTTATATAACTTGTTAAATGGATGTTTGTTTGACTACTCATCTTGTAATCAAATTCCTATACTTCCAGATGATCTAGAAGTCTGAAATATTGCACACTTGCTCAATCCCGATGGCAATGCAACCCTACAAATTTACGACCTATAGGTGATAAAGAAGTATATTAAAAAAACTTATTAACTAAAATATTTTATTAGTTTTTAGTTATACACCCATACCTCGCTTTGCGTCGAGGTTACGTTCCAAAAAAACACGACGCAAATTGAAACGACGCAAAGTGAAAATAAAATTTCGATGGCATGGCGCAATCAAAAACAAAGGTGTTGTCATTTTAGGAAAAAAATTCCAAAAAAAAAAAACTTAAAGACTCGAATCCAAAACAACGCAACTTCGAAAATCTAACGACGCACGGTGAAAATCAGTAAAAATTAAGCAGTGACGCAACTTCGAAATAAACGCAAAACGAAACAACGCAAAGCGAGGTATTGGTGCATATTGGTTTCAGTTTTATCACACCATTAAGCACAATTAGATTGTAATGAATATAAATAAAAGTGGCAGGGGCGCTAATACATTTCGTACTCTGTGAATGTGAGGAAACTGGTTTCAGAAAGTTTTTAGGCTTAATTATTTTACCTATTCACTCAATAGATGACATGAACGACTTTGAATAATTTTTTTGTCATATAAATCAAATTGTTTGATAGTATTTTATTTCTATTCATGATAAAATTGTGAAAGGGTATTAAAATTACAATTATATTCTCACAATGAGTATCTTTTTTATTTAAAAAAACGCTAGCTTTCAAGCGTTAATCGCTCTTCAACGGGCTCACTATATTCTGGTGGGATCATGTCAATATTATAGTAAGCCCGTTGAAGAGCGATTAACGCTTGAAAGCTAGCGTTTTTTAAAATAAAAAATATACTCATTATGAGAATATAATTGTAATTTTGATAAAAGTATTTTATTTATTATTTATTACCAGTTACAAATAAGACACGCTATATCCGATCTTGATAATTGCACGTGAAATTATTTACAATAATTGTAGTAGAGTAGGTAACAGAATTAGCAAAAAGAAAATAAACAATTAAGAAAAAAGAGCATTGAATAAACATATACATTAAACAAATAAGCAACAACATAAGTAGATAGAAGAAATCGCAAGGTTTAATAGTATGGTGAACGATTTTTTTTTTCTTCTTTTTAATGCATTTTTTTAATCAAAGGGTTTCCTTTATGTGTTTTTCTTTGACTATTCACAATTTCAGTAGAGTTCAAATTTATAAAATATATAACACCAACATATCTTATTTAGAAGGTTTGTTAGGATTGCTAGTTCAAATTGGAGACTTCTAGAAAGGTATCCTTTTAGATTCTTAAATCCTGTGAGGAAGATCTCAAAATATCAAATATATATCACAAAAATTAAAGAGTAAACATAAAAAGAAAGTTCAATATTTTGAAAATAAATTCTCTAATCTCAAAGAAAATTATAAAATCAACAAGAAGTTTATAAAAGACGCTTATCCAAAGGTAAAACATCAAAATTATTTTGATAACAAAGTAAGTCAAAAAACCCAAACAAAACAATGATCAATCATGACGCAAACGCTGTGGTATTTTCATTGTTGATTTCTCCATGAGCAGACACGAACGAAAATAACAACTTTTGTTGCTTGAAAGGTTCAACAACCAGAGGCTACACCAAGCGGCGGAGACCTACTTTACAGAGAACCGCCTATAAAAGCCCGTGGCATACTTCCCTGGCCACTCGTCACTGCCCCCTCTTGGATTGACACGTAGGTACCCTCCCCTCCTTGGTCTCTCTAGCTTGGTTTCTTTAGAATGTATAGAAAATATGCGAGCTTCAGAGTTGAAGTTTGCTCTTGTTCTTTCGGACTTCCCTGCTCGGTTTAAGAATATATACAGAGTGTACAAGCTTCAGAAAGTTGAAGTTTGTTCTTGTTCTTTGAAACTTTCCTGCTCGGTTTAAGAATATATAAAGAGTGTACAAGCTTCAGAGAGTTGAAGTTTGTTCTTGTTCTTTGAGACTTCCCTACTTGGTTTGAGAATATATATACAGAGTGTACAAGCTTCAGAGAGTTGAAGTTTGTTCTTGTTCTTTGAGACTTCTCTACTTGGTTTAAGAATATATATACAGAGTGTACAAGCTTCAGAGAGTTGAAGTTTGTTCTTGTTCTTTGAGACTTCTCTACTTGGTTTAAGAATATATACAGAGTGTACAAGCTTCAGAGAGTTGAAGTTTGTTCTTGTTCTTTGAGACTTCTCTACTTGGTTTAAGAATATATACAGAGTGTACAAGCTTCAGAGAGTTGAAGTTTGTTCTTGTTCTTTGGAACTTTCCTGCTCGGTTTAAGAATCTATAGAGAGTGTACAATCTTCAGAAAGTTGAAGTTTGTTCTTGTTCTTTGAGACTTCCCTTATTGATTTGAGAATATATACAGAATGTACAAGCTTCAGAGAGTTGAAGTTTGTTCTTGTTCTTTGAGACTTCCCTACTTGGTTTAAGAATATATAGAGAGTGTACAAGCTTCAGAGTTGAAGTTTGTTCTTGTTCTTTGAGACTTCCCTGCTCGGTTTAAGAATATATACAGAGTGTACAAGCTTCAGAAAGTTGAAGTTTGTTCTTGTTCTTTGAGACTTCCCTGCTCGGTTTAAGAATATATAGAGAGTGTACAAGCTTCAGAGAGTTGAAGTTTGTTCTTGTTCTTTGAGATTTCCCTACTTGGTTTAAGAATATATATACAGAGTGTAAAAACTTCAGAAAGTTGAAGTTTGTTCTTGTTCTTTGAGACTTCCCTGCTCGGTTTAAGAATATATAGAGAGTGTACAAGCTTCAGAGAGTTGAAGTTTGTTCTTGTTCTTTGAGATTTCCCTACTTGGTTTAAGAATATATACAGAGTGTAAAAACTTCAGAAAGTTGAAGTTTGTTCTTGGTCTTTAGGACTTTTTTGCTTTGTTTGAGAATATATACAGAGTGTACAAGCTTCAGAGAGTTGAAGTTTGTTCTTGGTTTCTTTAGAATGTATAGAAAATATGCGAGCTTCATAGTTGAAGTTTGCTCTTTGTCTCTTTAGAATATATAAGGAGTGTACAAGCTTCAGAGAGTTGAAGTTTGTTTTTGTTTTTTGGAACTTTCCTGATCGGTTTCTTTAGAATATATATTCAGAGTGTGCAAGTTTTAGAGTTGAAGTTTGTTCTTTGGGACTTCCCTACTTGATTTGAGAATATATAGAAAGTATAAAAGCTTCAGAGAGTTGAAGTTTGCTCTTGGTTTCTTTAGAATATATAGAATTTGCCTATTTCAGATAGTGTCTGTGAGAGTTGATGTTTGTTCATGGTTCCTTTATAATATATAGAATTTTCCAATTTCAGTAGTGTCTGAGGGAGTTGAAGTTTTTTTTTTATTGATTTAAGAATATATATAGAGTGTGCAAGCTTCAAAGAGTTGAAGTTTGTTCTTGGTCTTGAAGATTTTTCTACTCGTTTTAGAATATATATAGTTTTAAGATATTACACACACACACACAAAGCCTTTATTAAGACATTAGTCTTATAGAGATTCTCCGTACAAGGTGCAATATCAGGAAAAGAGCAGCACAGGAAACTAGTAGTTCCGCAACTATATACAATTATTAGTAATAAGGAAAAGTAAGATTTAATATGAAAGGTCGACCCCTCGATGTTTCGTCATCATTCTGAGGTGTAAGAACAATAGCTTCCAACTTCTCTTTTCTCCCTCTTTACACCTACTGACTTGTAAAATTTATATAGGGCCTGAGCAACTAGTCTGCTTGTTTGGGCACTGGTTAACATCATTTGGATTGACCTAAGTTGGCTGGTGTCTACCATTGAAAAGAATGTGTTTTAAGATATTACTAACTTGTGGCGTTGGTCTGTGATATTTAATCAAATCATATTGTATAGAAATAAATAACAACGATAACATAGAGGGTATCTGTCATAATTCGATCCTATAGTCCTGAGTTAGTACCATTTTCCTGAGTACCTTCAAGTCTAATTTTGCTTTTGAATAACTTAACTCTCTCTTTCCTATAAATGAACATTTTGCTTGGAGGAAATTGATCTATCAAAACAAAGGTCTCCTGTCAAAACTAGACGCCATTTATTTGTCTAGTCGAAATCAATTTATTATCGTGATACTCCTGTTGAAGGACTGACAAGTCCGAAAGCTTGAAAATAAAAAAAAAAATGAACAAGAAACTTAACCCCCTTGAAGCGTTATTTATTTTATAATATTTAGCATTTTACTTAGAAAACTCGGTAAAAAAGCCTCTAAAACTCATAATATTCTAATACAGTAGAACCTCCATGAGAGGACACTCACGCTAAAGGACACCTCTATACAAAGGACAGTTATCATTTTTCAAAATGACCATTTTTTACTATTTTGTAACTCTCCGGTAAGAGAACACCTCTCTCTAAAAGACACTTTGGCTCTGCAATTAGGTGTTGTCCTTTACAGGGAGGTTCTACTGTATTTAGCAACTCTCCGGTAAGAGGACACCTCTCTCTAAAGGACACTTTGACTCTGCAATTAGGTGTTCTTTACAGAGAGGTTCTACTGTATCAAGAGAATCAACACAAAAATCAAAAGTGATTTACTTAGAGAAAGTACTATAATTTTACATGTTAAAGAGAAAGTAGCATTTCAAGATCAATCTATGACCAAGGAATAGAGAGAACTGTACCTTCATTTTGACCGAGATATGTACTTGAGAAATTCTTGGATAACCTCAGAATACAACAACAAAGTCTTTATAATACAATATTATGGACACTTTATTTTTTCGTTTATCATTACTCTTCATAATCCATCCTATCATACTTCATCCCTAAGGTTAGAAATAATCGTTATTTCTCCTCAAAATAAATTTCGATTTTTCGTTCAAAAGAAACATTTGCGGTATAATTGTCAAATTTCGTTCAACAAAGTATTTATTAAGGACATTCGTCCCATACAGGATTCTCCCAGATACAGAAGTAAACATAACAGGTATCTACAAAAAGTGGGGATTAACATCGACCTTTCTTCAAGTTAGATCCATCATCTGTGTTGTGTCTATTGTTTGTGCTGTTTTCCAGAATTTGTGAAAAGCTAATGCATTGGGTTTGTTTTTTAGAAGATTTTATTTAACTTGCTCTCATGTCCATAGATAATAAAATCAATCTTTCCTCAAGTTGGGTCGCTCTTCTTTGTTACGTCTTTTGACTGTGCTCTTCTCTAGAATCTTTGAAAAGACAATTCATTGGTCCTTGATTTTCATTACTTTTGCCAATATAATAATATTCGAATACAATTATGAAAAAAACTCAAGAAAGTGGAAATTCTTTCATATGACCCTCTGTTTATTTTAAGGAAACAGAGGTAATTTTGTTCACACTTAGTTATCTCGTGTGTCTTCAATAAAGGTCACTGTAATATATTTTAGAGGTATTGTCTGAATCTTGATATATATGCAACATACATACATGGAAAGATACAACTTTCTTAAGTTTTGTTCACACTTGGTTATCTCGTGTGTCTTCAATAGAGGTCACTGTAATATCTTTCAGAGTTATTGTCTGAATCTTGATATATATGCAACATACATACATGGAAAGATACAACTTTCTTAAGTTTTGTTCACACTTGGTTATCTCGTGTGTCTTCAATAAAGGTCACTGTAATATCTTTCAGAGTTATTGTCTGAATCTTGATATACATGCAACATACATACATGGAAAGATACAACTTTCTTAAGTTTTGTTCACACTTGGTTATCTCGTGTGTCTTCAATAGAGGTCACTGTAATATCTTTCAGAGTTATTGTCTGAATCTTGATATATATGCAACATACATACATGGAAAGATACAACTTTCTTAAGTTTTGTTCACACTTGGTTATCTCGTGTGTCTTCAATAAAGGTCACAGTATATAAAATACATTTCAGAGTTATTGTCTGAATCTCGATATACTTGGTGAAAGGTACAACTTCCTTAAGTTTTGTCCATGAGTGTGTATTGGTTATCTCGTGTGTCTTCAATAAAGGTCACTATAATATCTTTCAGAGTTATTGTCTGAATCCGGATATATATACTAAAAGGTACAACTTCCTTAAGTTTTGTCCATGAGTGTATACACACTTGGTTATCTCGTGTGTCTTCAATAAAGGTCACTGTAATATCTTTCAGAGTTATTGTCTGAATCCCGATATACTTGGTGAAAGGTACAACTTCCTTAAGTTTTGTTCATTAGTGTATATTGAATTTAAAGTTTATTAAATAATGTTATTCTTTGATAAATTATTTGCGCTAGAGATATATTAAGTTTATATAGGTTTTGGATTACTAAATTATTTTCATGATTAACTCATTCATTTTATAGATTTTCTATGAACTTATAATGGTTGGAATATTAAAATAATTATATTTTTATATGTGTGAAAAAAAAGGGTATCAAAGATTTCCCCAATATTTTAATATTGAATTTCCAAGTTTTAAGAGTGTTTATTATTTCATTTGAATATTATACTTTATCTTTTTGAAAATAGAGCAATCCATATATATATATAAATCCTTAATTAAAAAGCATATATTGGATCAAAATTTCATTTATTTTACCAATATTTCAGTTGACTGAACGCCAACCTTTATTAAGGTATTATAACATTTCAAAGTGTATCAACAACAAACTTGATAAAGGTTGGCGTTCAGCAAACTGAAATATTGGTAAAATAAATTATATTTTGATCAAGTATAAACCTTTTTATTTAAAGATTATATTTTATATATTTATATAAATGATATTAAATGATCCACAAGAGGCTTTAGAAATTATATTAAATCTGTTGTAAATTGATTTTATAAAAATAAAAATATAACCTTTCGCAATGAGTTTCTTTTGTTATTATTATTATTATATATATAATAATAGAAGAAACTCATTGCGAAAGGTTGTATTTTTATTTTTATAATTTGTAGCGCAATTCTTTCGTTTACTTCAAATTGATTTTATACTTTAAATATTGGATTTGTTCAAGAGAAAAATAACCAGCTCTATGAAAATCAATATTCGTGTTTTTCAATTGTGAACAATGAGAGGACACAAATAAAATATTCTGATATATATATTTATGTAAATAATAAGGAATATGTTTAAAGAAATTAATATATTTGATATATTTATCAAAGAAAAATCAAATTGTTGTTCTTTTCTAAATATATATATAAGTGGAAGTAAATGCTACATAAATATTAAAAAGTACGTAGCTATGTATGTTATTGATTAAAACTCTAAAATTTACGTACTTGTTTCTTGTGTTTTAATAACAAGACGTAAACACAAGGTAATAAGACCTTGTGGTAATAGGAAATTGTGCCTTATCAATAACAAGACATATTGATTAATGCCTAGAATTTTCATTTATACCAACTTCAACACCTGTTTGGTAAATTTGACCTATTCCATAAATCTTCTCTCGTAGGATGTTATGACAGTGAAGCCGTCCCTGTACTGATGAGTGCCATAGCCTGAAACCATGGTATATAGGTTGGTGGCTTTTGTCTGAATTTGCCAAAACTGGTGTTGTGACTCATTCTTTATCATCGCTAGTAAAGTTTTTTTACTGGGGTAATGAACAGTCACATCGTTCTGATATATAATAAAAGGGAGAGATGCCTCTTCCTTTAAGAAAAACAAGAGAAATGAGAAATAAAGAAGCGTTACAAATAATTTAAAATTGAAATCAATAAATGGCGCATTGATTCACTCTATGATATTATTATTATTAAAATTCGAAACTATTTTGAAGGCGTAAGATTCTTTTTGAAATTAAACAATTTCTACTGTCCTTACTGCAATGGAAAAATTAAAGGGAGGGCCTGGCTCATCAGTGGTGAACCCTCCTAGTGGTTTCGCCAGTTTAATCTACCATACCGCTGTTATATTGCATTTTTGGAACTTCCTTTTATAGTGATACTGTTGGTAGACTCTTGGAATGGGTATTTTAGAAGAACTATGGACATATGCGGAAGAGCGATTGCTCGAAGCATATTATTTATTTATAATTGTATGTAATTCTACTGTCCTCAAAGCTCATGTCCATAGTTCTTCTAAAATACCCATTCCAAGAGTCTAACAGCAGTATCACTATAAAAGGAAGTTCCAAAAATGCAATATAACAGCGGTATGGTAGATTAAACTGGCGAAACCGCTGGGAGGGTTCACCACTGATGATCCAGGCTCTCCCATTAATTTTTCCATTGCAGTAATGGCAGTAGAAATTGTTTAATTTCAAAAAGAATCTTACGCCTTCAAAATAGTTTCGAATTTTGATAACAGATGGCGCGCAAGTGCATAATATTATTATTATCATCATCATCACGTTTTATTAACCTCTTTGAAGGTAGAGAGGAAACGGGATATTTTACCAGCTGGCAAAGAATAGAATAGCAGGTGTATACAGTGTTGTCGGGTCATTGGAAAATGGTGCCATAGAATAATGTTCTTTTGGCTTTTATCTTCCTCTAGTCTAGTGATTTATTAATTTTTTAAACAATAATTGCTTATTCTACTTTAATAATAAGCTTTCTAATACTATTAATAATTATGATATTTATTATAATAGTTACGCTAATTCTTATAGAGTTATGATTTCCGATTAAAAATCATATTTAAAGTTCAATTCATTTTGTAAATACATTCTAAGCTTTCTACAAAATCTGGATCTCTAATGTTTTCATGCGTTGAATAATGTAAATAACTTATGTAAAAAACACTTTTCTCCTTGTTTGGCGCAAGTATCCCTTGCAGCATATAGCGCTTTGGAAATAAAATAATTGTAATTGTAAATGATATATAAAATTAGCCATCTCTCTCATGTTCAGATCTTTTTTAGAAATGATATTCTATGAAACAATACTCTGAAAAAAATGCATAGAATATTTTACCAACTTTTTCATTGTCGTTTGTTATCTTTGAATGTACTTGGCATATATTGAGGACTTTCTGTGATAATAAAATATGATAAAAATATATATTTGTAATATTCTTAGTTGCAAAATTTGAATCAGTAAATTCATTGAAAAATACATGAGATATTATTTCAGTCATTAATTATTGTAAATTTTTATTAGGAAATCAAATATGCTTTCAATTCTATACATTTAGAAAAGTGTATATTTATTTACATATATATACTCATAGACAAAACTTAAGGAAGTTGTACCTTTTACCATGTATATCGGGATTCAGACAATAACTCTGAAAGTTATTACAGTGACATTTATTGAAGACGCACGAGATAACCAAGTGTGTATACACTCATGGAGACAAAACTTAAGGAAGTTGTACCTTTTAGCATGTATATCGGGATTCAGAAATAACGCTGAAAGATACTACATTTACCTTTATTGAAGACACGAGATAACCAAATGTGAATACACTCATGGACAAAACTTAAGGAAGTTGTACCTTTTACCATGTATATCGGGATTCAGACAATAATTCTGAAAGGTATTACAGTGACCTTTATTGAAGACACACGAGATAACCAAGTGTATATACACTCATGGACAAAACTTAAGGAAGTTATACCTTTTATCATGTATATCAGGATTTAGACAATAACTCTGAAAGGTATTACAGTGACCTTTACTTTATTGAAGACACACGAGATAACCAAGTGTGAATACACTCATGGACAAAACTTAAGGAAGTTGTACCTTTTAACATGTATATCGGGATTCAGAAATAACGCTGAAAGATACTACAGTGACCTTTATTGAAGACACACGAGATAACCAAGTGTGAACAAGATTACCTCTGTTTCCTTTAAAAAATAAGTCGACTGGTTATAGGAAAGTATGAAACTTTCTTAATTTTTGTCCATCAGTGTATATATCCTCACACTTCAAACCAAGTCTATTTTAATTGAATATCAAAGGATTATTGACGCTTTATTATAAGTTATCACCTTAAACATTAATCATTCTTAATGCTTAACTTGTTGGCAAAATCGAATGTAAAAAGTAGAAAAAGGAGAAGTGTGGACATCATTGTTCGACTAATTGGGAAACAGAAAAAAGTTTTAAATAATTCTAACAAATATCGCTAGGATTTCCTTCTTGTATCTCACAATAGAATAATTATAAAACTCCTTTTAATTTAAGAAAAGGCATCGTCTGAACGTTTTACTGAAAGTTGCTACTAGTTTGCACCGACTATTGAAATAAAAATATTTTTGTTTTTAATTACTCAATAATATTTTTTTTCACACAAAAGCCTTTATTAAGACACACAGGTCTTACAGAGGATTCTCCTTGGGGTTACAAGACGGAGAAACCTATGAAAGTGGGAAATATACAAAGGGGTAAAAATGGAGAAAGATTATATACACATGATAAATATATACAGATTATTATTTGAATGATCCTTTGGAAAATAAGAATATGGATTTGGGAAAAAAATGGAAATATGGATGGAAGAAGTGGAGAGCGAAAAGAGGAAAAAAAAAGAGGTATACTCAATAATATTATTTAAAATATATTTTCATGATTGTTATGTACTCTTCTACATAATATTCAATAATCTTAAGTAGTGTAGTTTCTATTAAAAGAGATTGTATGCTACTGTTATATATTTGTATAATATTTTATTATTACAGAATTATCATAAGAACTAAAAACATTAATATCTCGCGCTATATATTGATTACATCACACAACAACAATCAATTCCTTGGTCAAAACCATATAAATATATTATATATTACATTGATAAATTAAGAAAAACCAACCACGAAACCATCACGAAATACACCCCTTCCTCCCCTCCTCTTCCCAATGGTTATTTCCATATTTAAAACAATTAAATTCAAATCTATATTGAACCAAAAGAAAATTTGAAAATTAATTTATTTTTGTTTTTTTTATGTTTAGGTCCGGTACTATCAATAAGGATGCGGAGCTTGCTCTGGTTTGTCTTCTCCCTTGGCCTTTGCGGTAAGTGTTTATATATATTTTGAATACTTTTATTTTTTGTAAATATAATTATTTGCAAACTCCATATGTTTTCAAAGAAATATTATATATATATATTATATGCTCAATATATAATATCTCGGGGCATAATTAGTATTTTATTGAAATATACATTTTTAAAATGTACGCGCAATTAAAATGTCTAAAACAGACTAATTTTCATTAAATTAAAAGTATTTTCGGGTAAAACTAAAACATGAATAGAAAAAATTGTTAAAATATTTTTAAAATTCATAAAAATTTGATCAAAATGAAAATATTATTAAAGTGTGTGTGTGTGTGTAAAAGACTGTTATTGAAGTTTAAAATGTTATGATTAAAAGGGGTAAAAATTTGTTATTAAACTGAAAAAGGTTGTCATTAAACTGTAAGATTTTCTGTTAAAATTGCAAAACTTATATTTTATATATATTCCTAATAATACATTTTTATATAAACATAAGAACTATATTCAAAATTATAATCATAAATAAATAATCTCACTGT
This sequence comes from Cordylochernes scorpioides, assembly GCA_030710605.1. Classification (NCBI taxonomy): domain Eukaryota; kingdom Metazoa; phylum Arthropoda; class Arachnida; order Pseudoscorpiones; family Chernetidae; genus Cordylochernes; species Cordylochernes scorpioides. Next base: position 70,348,076 of record CP092879.1, on the reverse strand, counting down.
TTTCACCCTTGAAATATTTTATATAAATCATTTAAAATATATATAAATACATTTTCAATTGCAAATATTTATAAACCAATTCCCGAAAATAAACTATATTTTTATCAACTTAATATAATTTTATTATATCAAAATTTACACATATATTTATTAAAGAATATTATTAAAGAGGCTTTTTTTTTCTGTAGAAAGGCGTTATCCCGAAATTTCAAAGAAAGTTTAATAAAAGATACTCATCCTTAGACATTTACTTTATTATCTGAAATTGCTCTAGCAAAAGATTATATTCTAAATCTAAAAGAGGCTTTTTAAAACAAAAAAAAAAGATTCATTTAACAATTTAAAACTATATATATAGAAGGTAAAAATATCCAATATTTCCAATGTAAAAATATGTAGCTTTTTAAAATAAAGTTATTTAATTGGGCTCTTACATAAGATAATCTATGATTAGATGAGTGGTAATGGAGATCATGCAGATTTATACAGAAGGAAAAGAAATTAGTATAAAAATAATACGCTTGTTCAATCGAGGTTTATATGTCAGACGATTAAAATGTAAATTCAATGACTAGGAAGCAAAAAAAGTTATATTTGACTTAGGACCGTAGAAGTAGAACATGCCTATTAGCCAGGCAACCCTTCCTTACTTCTCAAATTTCCGTATCATCAGTGAAATTAGTTCCTTAATTTATCATTTTCTTTTCTATATATATAATGAAGCAGTAACGATACAGAGAGAGAGAGCTTTGATACCTTTAGTCAAATATTTATAAATAGATTATTTATATATCATAGAATAAATATATTTTTTTAAATGTGTTTACTTACATAATAATGATAATATTTATTTTTAAAAATGCATTTTATTATTTATTATCCGTTTTTTAAAATTTATAAATACAAATTTAAAAACAGAATTTATATAAGTTTCATTCATCAGTGGCGCACCAGACCCTTCCATTAATTTTTCCATTGCAGTAAGGGCAGTAGAAATTGTTTAATTTTTAAAAAGAATCATACGTGTCTATAATAGTTTCGAATTTTCATAACAGATGGCGCACTAATGCATCATAACCTTGTAACCAAAACTCTCTCTATCCTTTTTATATCCCAGATTAATCAATCCTAATGCCTTTTCCATGATCCTATGCATTTTCAATCAGGCTTTTCTAAAACGATTGATTGATATCATTTTCAAACAATGGTAGAACGTTGATTTGTCTCTCTTCAGTCGATCTACAAATTACAAAAGAAGGAATTGCAGGAAATCATTGTTGGAAGAGACCAAAGGTAAATACGACGAATTTCTTTATGGCTGCTAGCTTTCGAACAATGACGATCTTTAACAGGCCATTACGCGAATACAAGAAACTAGAGAAGATATTGAATAAAAATACCAGGCCTCCAGGGAAAAGTATATTTTCAAAATCGTTTCCCTCTTCAATATTTTCCCTGGAAGAATGGTATTTTTACTCAATTTTGATACAAGGAATTATTTTATTGAATTGGAGAAGATATGATACAATGTGTGGACAAAATAATATTAATGGTGTTTATCTGTAATATCTCTATATATATAAAAATGAATGTTTGTATGTTTGTTTGTCTGTCTGTATGTCCGGTATACAAATTCGCAGTAGTTCACTAATTCAAACCAAAATTTCCATACATAGGTAGAAAAATACGGGGAAGACGATAGGCTATTTTGAAAAAATATATAAATCAATTATTAAAACTATATATTTTTAGCCAGAAAATGATGATGACGATATTGCTGTATCATCTTTGATTATTAGATACATAATTATATCGGGAAAAATTCCAAAAAGCAGAGACCACGGGTGAAACCAGTTCATTATTTTGTATGCAGGAACAAAATTCTAACAGAAAAACATTCATTCGAGCAGAAAACAAAAGCTAGATCATCTTTCTATAAAAATATCGCTTCTCAGACACAAAGTTTGAGCGGGACGTTTCACAAGGGTGACATCCGCGGCGCCAATTTATAATTGTAACGAATAGTATTTGAATAGGGTACATTTAACAGGGTAAAACCCGGGCCTTGCCCGGGTCATTCGGCTAGTTATATATAATTGTTAGCTGTATATATACTGAATGTAATATTTAAATCAAAGATACAATTCTTTCATTGGCCTTGTAAAACGAGAGTGGTGTACGCGTGCTCGCATGTTTTAGTGAAAAACACAAACATCCTCGATAAAGAAAGGCGAGTTGCCTCTCGAAATATTGGAACAATAAAATAATTATAAATCCACTATATGAATCTTTGTTGAATATATATATATAAGTTTCTTGATGAAGGACATCATTGTCTGAAAGCTCGAAGCCTTTTAAATAAACTTGTCGCGTCTACCTTTGGTCTCTTCCAACTATCTACAAATATAGTACATCCTTTTGCCTTCAAGGTGCCTCTCAAGGTCTAAATAACGGGGTAAGTTGCGATCCGTCCAAGGAAAGTACCAACCAGGATACTAAAGAAGAAGGATCTGTGCGGATTGAGGCCAAGATTTGCATGGGGTCACCAGGACGCTTTCGTCCCCATTAGCACAGCTAGGATGCCCAGAAATAAACGCCTGACAATAAAGGTGGTTGCCCTAAAAAAGGGAGAGTTTATCTTTTCTACTGTTTTCCTTTTTCTTCCTTTTTTAGGCGTCACCACCTTTCGGTAAAAATAACTCCTTCATTCAAAACCAAATCACTGTCTACCTCATGTCTAGGTCAACGATTTACATAACGAGTATTTTATGGTGGCAATATGCAATTAAGTTATTTTCATTGGCTCTTCTTTAGCTTAGCTTCTTTGAACTTCCATCAATAAATATCGTTTAGAAAAGGTGATAAGAGTGATTTTTTTTTTTTTAGATAGACACTAATTGTGCTTTGAAAATATTGTAATTTTAATGTTTGTAGAATTTTATATACTTTTGTGATAAATGTAAAATACTTATTTATAAAATTTTTTTATTTATTTATTTTTAAATAGCTTTTTTTTTTAATTGTGACAATTGACAATTAAACAACTTTATTGACATCTCGTCAATCTTTACACTCAAAGGGAGTTATAAGGTAATAATAATGGTAGGAATGAAGAGAGATATTTACAATCGACGTAGCCCTCTCCGAGGGCACGTCCGGATCAGGAGCTTAAAGCCGCCTTGAATCTAGACAGATCCCTGCCATTTGGGGAGTTCATGTTCGGAACATGTTTGATGATAATGTCGATTTTTTTTTAAATTGTGTGTCAGCATTTGAAATAGAACACTCACACAAAGCTTTATTAAGACCACCGGTCTTATACAGATTCACCACAGGAAGAAATAATAGATGGAGCTCCTATACTCCAGACAGCGCAGCACCCAACAACAGCCTACAGATCCGACGCATGTCCAAATGGCCACACGTTCCTTTGTGCATACGTCATGGTTAGCGAATCACTGAACAGGCTAGTGTGGAATCGGATATTAGGCATAAAGCACTCCTTTTATATATAAAAAGGCAAACTGATTTAAAAGAATTTAAAACATTTTCAATAACATCTAATCAACACTTAAATATTACAGCTTATCTAGGACCGTTTATAATGAGTAATATTCCATTTTAGCCTTTTCAATTCCAAAAGAAGTTCAAATTTATACAGATGTATTATCTTTCAATTTTTAATATATTAATAAAAAAATATATTGGTTATATATTAAATTATATTTAATTTATTTGGCATATGTGTAAATAAGTTTTTTTAAATTTGCATATGTGTGTTTGGAACAGCTCTCGCTTTCTCTAAAGAAGCCGATAACAAGACAACCAAGTCTGATGCAGTGGTAAGTTTAATGGATTTATTTTTTCAGCATTTGTGACTGTGCACCAACTTTCAGTATATTCAAAGGTTTTGTGTGAACTCCTTTGTTCACATTTCAATTAAAAAATAATAATAATCCTTTAAATCAATTCTAGAGTGAAAAAATAGGTTTCCAGGGATGATTTTTTCTTTAAAAAAAAAAAATAATTTAGATCTTTAGCTTTTCGATTTTCTCCTCTAGAAGGACTTTCATTCCCGAAAACTAACGAGCTTAGTTAATTTTTTGAGTCAAAAGGCGATCCATCAATTAAGTTTATTGAGCTGATTTCCAGTATTTATAAAAAGCGAATGCAAAGGGTCTGGATTTTACAAATTTTTCCATTAAAACATAAGGCGAATTGCTATTATAGCAATTAAGTTCATATAAAAGGGCGTACCTGGATCTGTAAAGAAAAAATATTCTCAGAATATTTCGAGAGATTGCTCCCTCTTTATCAATTTATTGCACAGTGAAACAGGAAGCAATCTCTCGAAATATTCTGAGAATTTTTTTTTTCTTTACAGATCCAGGTACGCCCTTTTATATAATCTTAGTTAATTTTGTTTAAATAAACATATTTCTGGAAGAGAGAGAGATTGAGACTTCTTTAATACAGTGTTCATATAAGGTTATATAATGTTAAATATTATAGATATAGTCACGACCGCCTTTCCTCATCGGCCTCTGTCACGGATGCGCGCGCACAGGGAGGTCACGTGCTCGCCGGCTCCCTCGAGCCGGATTTGAACCAGCGACCTAAGGATCACCGTTGTAACATCTACAGTCGGGTAAAACACGGGCGTTGCCCGGGTCATTCGGCTAGTGAATAAATAAGATTAAATAAGGATAAATATAGATAAATGAATGTAAAATATAAAATTTATAAATATACATATACAGTTAAACCTGTCTATAGCGCCCCCTCTAAATAATGTCTTCCTCTCTATAGCGCCCGATTTTAAATACGTAGTACGATGCGATTTACATTAAAAGTGACCTGTCTATAGCACCCCCTCTCTATAACACTCTATTTTGGTGAGTCCCAAAAGGGGGCGCTATAGACAGGTTTAACTGTATATAAAAATATATACAAAGTCATCATTGATGACGCCCAACGCGGGGTTTTCTCCACCACCGATGGACTGCAAGAGTTCTTTCCCACAGAGTGGACAGAAGATAGAGAAATAGCGTGATGTTTTCACTCTAATACTCCTTTGTAAGACTCTGATATATATTTGACTCTCTCACAAATTTAAATTAGAACCATTCTTATTGTAGCATTTTAAAAAAAAACGAGAGAGACGCATATATAAAAAAGTATAATAATATAAAACTCTTTATATATATATAAAAATGAGATATAGGTTTTTTTTTATTATCCCTACCATTGCTGCCTCTAGTGATAGAATATAGAAATACAAAAATATACGATATGCAAATTATTGATACCTTCACCGATAATCACTTTAATCCCCTGATAGCAGTACAACCTATTAGCATATTGGTCTGATTGATTGAATTGAAAAAATCGCTGAGAAGGTTTGCTGCTGAGAGAGAACAAGGAGAAAGAGATAAGTAATATGTTTCCGTATCGTTTTTTTAAGGAGACAGAGGCTGTTAACACTTGATCATCTCATGTGTCTTCAATGAAGATCACTGTAATAGCTTTCAGAATTATTATCTTAATCCCGATATACATGGTAAAAGGTACAACTTCCTTAAGTTTTGTCCATGAGTGTATACACACTTGGTTATCTCGTGTGTCTTCAATAAAGGTCACTGTAATATCTTTCAAAGTTAGTTTGAATCCCGATATACATGGTAAAAGGTACAACTTCCTTAAATTTTGTCCATGATTGTATATTCTATTCTATTTACAGTATCAGAGTATATACTGTTCGCCTCATTTTTCCTTTCTGTCTTTTGAAGAATTTGTCTGGCTAGGTTGATGCTACAGAATTATTTGTTTTTATTTTACTCTGACATTTTTTACTTCAATAGAAATGTAGGTATCTAATTTTTTTTTTTTTCAAATGCTATGTAATATGGTTTGAGATTTTTCTTTGATTTTCTATTTAGAGTCGCAAGTTCTTTGAAATGTTTAAATTGGAATTTTTTGTTCATAAATTTGTGCCATCGCTAATACAGATTTAATAAACACCCCGATTTTCAATATTTGTACGAGAAGTTAATGGTGAGTAGTTTTCAACGTTGACTCTCTAATTCGTACTAAAGTTTGATTGCAAAAGAATATATTTTTTTAATATATAAAGAGAAAAGCTATCAAAATGTCTGCATGATGTGTCATAGATATCAGTTCTTTGTTGTTGTTGTCGTGTCCAATGAAGAGCATCGGATATCTCCATACATCTCTATCCCAGCAGTCGCAATGTCCTCTATCTTGGATGTGTAAAACTACTGTTCTGGGACCATGTCAATTTTCTGCAAGGCTGCGGCCATTGCTGGGCATGAGAATATGTGGGTAGGTGTTAGTTCCACACCAGGACAGTTGTTGCATGTCCTATAGGTTCTTGTGCCATCTGGATGTATTTTCATTCCTTTATAGGGTTTTGTTCTAAGTCTTGTTATAGTTTTTTCATTTTTATCTCAGAGTTTATTTCGCATATTTGTCATATATGTCAGTTCTTTCATTTAGTAATATACATGTCAACAAATCATCGTTGTTGTCATTTTTTAATATCTTAATAACATATTGGTTAAAAGTGCTTTTTCTGTAGTTGTCTTCTTTCGATTCAGCAGGAAACTGTATTTTTGCCCCTTCACATCTCACTCGTAATTTCCCTTTTAATCAATAATTAGTTGATATCCACTCCGTATATGGCAATATCCATTTGTGCAAAGCTCGGTTCAATCTGGTTCAAATCACATAAATAGGTACCGCTCAGCAAGAGCAACCTAGTTCATGATAATTGAACAATGAATAATATGTGAAGGTTATTCACATATTATACAAATTTTAACCCGGGATTCAATCCCGGTTCATGACTGTCGGGAATCGAGCGTGTTACCCTCTCATCCACCGAGTTTCAGATTGTCATCACAAAAAGTAAATTTAAAAAAAAACTGTGGGAACCCATTGTGATAAAAAAAAACACGATTTGTCAAAGTGCTTGCTACATTCTCTAGTACGATAACGATGCTCGAAGAAATACGACGATTGCGCAAAAGAAGAAGTAGTAGTTAACCCTAGAGAGAAAGAGAGCAGCGACACAAGACGAACAAAATGACGTAACCGCATAAAAGGAGGCCAATTACACGAGAGTCCAGACTGTGAAAAAAAAAGTTTCCATGCCAGCTAACCCCACGTGGGCGTAACACTCAACCAATCAGAGCATAGCAGAAGATTGGGTCACGGCCCGTAATTGCGGGCAAGCCGATAACAAACTCTTCGTCGTCTGCTTAACCACCCAGAACACAAGCCCTTATTTCTTCCTTAGTAGGATGCTAAGAATAACCTGACCCTACCCACAAATTTCCTATTTCGTGAAAGGAATTAAGGTTGATGTTTCCCCTCAAGCTGAGAAATTTTGATTAATTAGATTCTCTAACAACAACGCCTTAGTTTGGGTGTGGTGGTAATGAATCGTTAGACTTAGCTATTCTTGTCGAAGGAAAGCATCCAATTACAACACTACAGAATCCAGGCCACACTTCTCCGCCTCTCTTTTCTCTCTTTTTTTTTTTTTTTTTGTTGTTTCCTTTCTTCACTTTTGAGGTCACTATTAGTAATTGGACGATGTGTTTTGAAAATGGAACAGTCCTAGGTCAATTTTATTTTTATTGCTTTGTGTTTTGTGAATATAGTTGCCCCACTATCACAAATAGGATAATAAGATAGTTTAGATTCGTCTGCGTTATATTTTTTTCCCAATTAGTTAACTTTAGTGATGATAAACTAACTTTGAAATATTTTACACAAATAAATTTACCGGTAATGCGTTTCTTTTAAATATCATCAAATATTATTATATAAATATTATACCATTGCAGTGTAAGGTCTGTAGAGATAATATTTGATGATATTTAAAAGAAACGCATTGCCGGTAAATTTATTTGTGTAAAATTTTAACGATAGATGGCAATAAAATTTAATTTGAAATCTTTAATAGATTTTTTTATAGTTTGCTTTTCATCTTTAAGATTTTTGTTAAACAATATTTTATGATTTTTCCCATATACACATGTTCTTTTTTCCTTCCTGGATCTTAACCTTTGTGTATTTTCTCAATAAAAGGTTCTTTCATAATAATTAAGACATAGTTATATATAAATACTATTATACAAAGCAATAACGCGCAATCTATATATATGGAATGAAGACATTAAGAGACGCGAATGTTTCTTTTCACAAATAAATAAAACTTCTACTGTCCTTACTGCGATGAAAAAATATTGGGAGGGCTTGGCTAATCAGTGGTAAGGACAGTAGAAGTTTGATTTATTTGTGAAAAGAAACATTCGCGTCTTAATGTCTTCATTCGTTAAATACTATTATATTGAACTTTTATATATTCGTTCATGTCAACATATTTAAATACAGGTTCTTGGACTCTATGCAAATGCGTTTCTCATAGTCAATATTCGTCTGCATATATAAAATTCTGCATTTAAGATGAAAAGTTTTTTTTTTTTTTTTTACTATAATGACGATTTTCGTCTTTAATGAGTTATAACTCCTCTAACTGGTTGATATCCTTAAAAAAGTTATTCTGCTATTCTTTTCTGAGGTCTATACATACACCCATAGACAAAACTTAAGGAAGTTGTACCTATTAGCATGTATATCGGGATAACTCTGAAAGATATTACAGTGACCCTTATTAAGACACATGAAATAACCAAGTGTATATACACTCATGAACAAAACTGAAAGAAGTTATACCTTTTAGCATGTTTATCGGGATTCAAACAATAACTCTGAAAGATATTATAGTGACCTTTATTGAAGACACACGAGATAACCAAGTGTGTATACACTCATGGACAAAACTTAAGGAAGTTGTATCTTTTACCATGTATATCGGATTCAGACAATAACTCTGAAAGATATTACAGTGACCTTTATTGAAGATACACGAGATAACCAAGTGTGAACAACCTATGTCTCCTTATTAAAAAAAGAGAGGGCCGGCGACAAATAAAATCTTTCCACATACTTTCTTTAGTTTTGTTCATGAGTCCAACTCTGTTAGCGTGACTTTAGATGCATATGTACATCTGAAGCATTCTTTATTATAGACGTGATTGTAAATAAGAAATCATCTCAGTGTACAGCATGTAATTTAAGCCATATTTCGCCCTTTTTCGCGACTTTTTGGTTTATGCAAAATGTGCATGTCCCGTGACTTCAATCTTGCACTAACACTCTACAAACAGCACTCCCCTGTTAGCACTCCCCTTTGTCAAGGATGGAATGGTCTTCGGACCCAAACACTCTACAAACAGCCATGTAGACATCAGGCTCCATAACATGTCGTTTATACAATACCATCTTTGTCCCGTGACCTTGCACTACCACTCTACAGACAAACATGTAGACATTTGGCTCCATGAAATGTCGTATAGACAATACTATCTATGTCCTGTCACCTTGCACTACCACTCTAAAGACATCCATGTAGACATATGGCTCCACGACATGTCGTATAGACAATACTATCTTTGTCCCGTGACTTCGCACTACCACTCTACAGACATCCATGTAGACATATGGTTCCATAACATGTCGTTTATACAATACTATATATGTCCTGTGACCTTGTACTACCACTCTAAAGACATCCATGTAGACATATGGCTCCACATGTCGTATAGACAATACCATCTTTGTCCCGTGACTTCGCGCTACCACTCTACAGACATCCATGTAGACATATGGCTCCATAACATGTCGTTTATACAATACTATCTATGTCCTGTGACCTTGCACTACAACTCTACAGACAACCATGTAGACTTTTGGCTCCACGACATGTCGTATAGACAATACTATCTATGTCCTGTCACCTTGCACTACCAATCTACAGACAGCCATATAGACATCAGGCTCCATAACATGTCGTTTATACAATACTATCTATGTCCTGTGACCTTGTACTACCAATATGTAGACATCTCGCCGTGTGTACAGCAATCAACGACCCCTAAATCAGGCGAGGGAGAAGACGAAGAGCTCATGATCCAGATCAACTTCGAGTGTATCGACAAGGGAGACGGCTACTACGTCGACTCCAGCCTGGATTGCCAGTTCTTCCATGCTTGTCTATCCAATGGTACTCACGTCACACGTGAGACCTTCATGTGTCCCCAAGGTTCACGTTTCAACCAGCAGAGAATGGTATGTGACTACGAGATGGCCGGTGGACAACCTTGCCAGGAATCCGTCAAGTTCTACTATCTGAATGAGAGCCTCTTCCAAGACACCGAAGATGAATCTACAACCGCGGGACCTGCAGAGTCCAGTTCCTCAACTACAACATCTACTGCCTAGATCCACTGGACCTGTACATCCTGTAGATAGAAGTCCTTTCTTTCCTTCCACTGTAGTTGTAGATATCTCTTCCTTTTTTTGATTTGTTTATATATACATATCCCCCTCTATGTACATATCTACCACAGTCTTCATTTTGAGAAATCTCCTTTTTTTTCTCTCCTACTGAATCTTTACGTGTGTCTTCCATATTCCCACTTGGCGTTAATAAGGTGAAACAATCAAAATATATTATTTTCCCCCATTCTTTATAAATATACCGACATACAACGAAATTTTTCTCATATTTTATTATTATATATTTTTTTTTGTGTATGAAAAAAAGAGAAAGGTTGTCGCGATTTATTATTTTTTAAAAATAAAAAATAAAATTATATTTTTAAAAAATAAATTTGGTGCATCTTTTTTTTTTACAAACCACAATCATACATACATATATAAGGATACATCTCATGTTTAAAAACTATATTAAAACAATCCATTCTGTTGGTTTTTGTGCAAAGTGCAAAGATTTCTATCAATAAATGAGTTACAACACCAGTTTGTTTTAGTTATAGATCTAAATATAAACAAGATACATTAGCGTACTATCTGTCATTGTAAATTTTAACTATACTCATGGACACCCTTGAAGCAGATGGCCACCCAGACCTTTCGGTCCACAAGCCGGCTACATACATACACTCATGGACAAAACTTCGGAGAATCTGACGAGTCTCATGTGGCCAGATACACACACACGTGCAGGTTTATTAAGACCACCGGTCTTATACAGATTCACCACAGGAAGAAATAATAGAAGGAACTCCTATACTCCAGGCAGCACAGAACCCAACAACAGCCTCCAGGTCCGATATGGCTAGATACATCAGGGAGATCAACGCCACTGATGAAATAATGGAGTTCTAAAGAAGCGGTGTGTTAGATTAAATTGGCGAAACTGCTGAGAGGGTTCACCACTAATGAGCCAAGCCCTCACAATATTTTTTCATCACATTAAGAACAGTAGAAATTTGATTCATTTGTGAAAAGAAGCATTCGCGTCATAATGTTTTCATTTTTTGTATATAGATGGCACGTTATTGCTTTGTATTAATTTTTTTTTTTTTTCGGGACAAAAAGAAGTAATGGGAAGGAGGTAGTGTAATATGGAAATATGAATAAATTCCAGCTTCAGAAGAATGGCCCACGTGTGAGGAGAATAGGCGCCATGATGGTATTCCAGTGTGTGAGGGTGAACAGACAGTCTGGACATCTACGGTGACAAGACACTGTATACGTTGAAGATAGAGAGAAAGGAAGTCTAGATGGATGAAATCTCATCCTGGAAGCATACAGCCCTCAGAACGAACCTGCTATTAAGAAATGGTAATGTAAAATACTGTATTAAGACCAAATCGAATTAAAAATTGAAATTTTCTGTTTACCTAGTTTTGTTTTACACTCATAGACAAAAATTAAGGAAGTTGTACCTCTTTCAGCATGTATATCAGTGTTTAGACAATAACTCTGAAATATATTACAGGACCTTTATTGAAGACAAGAGATAACCAATTGTATATACACTCATAGACAAAACTTAAGGAAGTTGTACCTTTTAACATGTATATTGGGATTCAGACAATATCTCTGAAAGATATTACAGGACCTTTATTTACAACAACAACAAAACAGCTTTATTAGGGCATCTTTCCCTGTACAGATTCGCCTTTGAATTACTGACAATATTCAACACAAGAGAAAAAGGAGAGATGGAGTATTTACAATTAAAGTATGGCAAATATTTTTATTGTGCCCCTGTTCTTCTCTCTTCCACGAGTGCAATTTTATTTACAACCGATTTTTGGTAGTTGAACAGTTCTATTGCCCAACTTTTCTTATATGAAACAGTTTTTATTGTCTTTAATGAGTTCAAATGTGGTCTAGGAAGACTTTTCAGGATCTTTTTTCTCTCACCTTCCAGATCTCCGCACTCGGCAGTAAAATGGTATATCTCATCGGTTATCTGACCTCCGCATAACTTACAGTACAAATCTTCTTTCTTAATTACGTAGATATGATTTTCTTTGATCAATGTTGATATTATCCTGATCTGTGCAATAAAACTCACTAAAGCTGAGGACAGATTACATGAAAAATAATGTTCTGGAATGAATGAATCATAAAGTAACCTATAGTTTGAGTATGTTTTCGTAAGAGATAATTTTGCCAGATCTTGCTGCAATAGCTGTTCAATTTTTATTTTTAGTATATTCGGTAGTTCGATCTGTATGTCATCATAATTTAACCTAAGGTTTAGCCGTGTGAGTCCACAATGATTGATGATATCCATGATATTTTTACAGAATCCTATAGGTTTTTTTGTCATTAAGGAAATTTCCTTCAATCTATTCCAGCATAGCTTAGGTAGTCTATTTTCTTCCATTTCCTGTAATCTAATGAAATATTTCATAATTAGTTTGATCGTTGTAAAAGTCAGAGATAATCTGCCTGTTTCCAACCTTACAATATACCCCGGTATATATCTTGGCAGATTCAGAAAGTTTTTGATAAACGTATTTTGTATTTGGTCTATAATATCGGTATTGTCCCAAGCCCACACAGGGGCCGCATAGAGTAGTATTGATTTAATAACTGAGTCAAATAAATTCAGTGCAACTTTTAATGAATTAATTTTTTCCCTTTTTATCAGTCTAATAGTTGCATTTATTGCCGTATTTGCTTTGGCTTTATAAAAGAGGGCTACCTTTTTGCTATTATTAGTGGTAGTGAATGGAAATCCCAAATACATAATATTGGACGCAACAGTCAGTGGGATGTCCCCCCAGTACCAGTTTTCGTGTCTTGCCGGTCTTCCTCCATTTCTAAATACCATCACCTTGGACTTATTTTCATTTAAAACTAATTTGTTATTGTCCAGATAAGACTTTAGTAAATTGATTTTAGTTTGTAGGTTAATTTTAGATTCTCCAATTATGGCTATGTCATCCGCATACATAAGTAGGTGTAAAACGCCAAAATCAGGGAGATGAAATCCTGTAAGTGCTGAGTTATTATAAAGTTCTATTAGGTCGGCCATATATAATATAAATAAAAGTGGGGAAAGTGATTCTCCCTGCAACACTCCAGAATTAATTTTCACATTACTTGAATATTGCCCTTTCCATCGGATAGTAATCTTAGCTTCTTGGTAAAAGTTTTTTATCAGCATTACAAATTTATTGCTAATGCCCATTTTATGCAATTTTTGCCAAAGTAAATCATGTGGTACTGTGTCAAAGCTTTAGTCAAATCGACGAAGAAGACATAGCTTGCCTCGTTTTCTTCTCAAAGATAATTGGATGAGTGAATTCAGTAGTAGTATGTGGTCAGTGCATGATCTGTTCTTACGGAAACCTCCTTGATTTTCTAAAATAATCTCTCTTTTTTCTATCCAGTTGTTTAATCTGTTTCTTAGTATTGTAGTGAATAATTTAGATATATTACTGCAGAGGGCAATCCCTCTATAATTTGTCGGGTTGTTCTTATCACCGCTTTTATATATGGGGTGTACTATTGAGTTCGTCCAGAGTTGCGGGTATTTTTCTGTGGACATTATTTTGTTGAATAGGTTTTTCAATTTAGTTAAAGTCGGTGTCGGTAAATTCTTTAGCAACTCATTTGGTATACCATCGAGTCCCACTGCTTTGCCATTCGCTAGTTTTTTTACTACATCATAAATCTCTTCAAGGGTTATTTCCGCGTCTAAATCTGGATCTTTCCAGCCAATCATCTGGTTTAACGTAAAAGTAGCTTCATTATTTTCTTTGTTCAGTAAATTTTTATAAAATAAAAACCATTCTTTTATATCAATCTCTCCTTGTATTATTGGTTTTTTTCTAAAGGCTGCAATGGCATTCCAGAAGGATTTGGGATCTTTGGCGTTTTTTATCATTTCATTCTTGTCCTTATTAAATTCATCTCTTTTTCTTTGCAGGAGCTTAAGATATTCCCTCCTAGCCTCAATATATTTTTGGCGGTCGTGTGTGTTATCTGAGTTCCTACATCTTTGTAAACTTACTTTGGTCGTTTTTTTCATAATGTAACAATCTTTGTCATACCAAGGTTTTGAAAGTTGATGTCGTCGTTTTGCGAATTTAATTATATTTGCCGATTCCATTGCCGTGTAGATCTGTTTAGTAAAATTTACTGTTTTTGTGTTAATATCGGTTTCATTTCCATCTTCTAGATCACTTAAGTTATGTTTTAGCATCTCCACATTTTCTTTCGTCCAAATGAATTTTCGTGTCAGTATTTCATTGTTGTACGAGGATTTAATAGCTTCATACCCAGTATTAATTTGTAAAACAGTTGGTAAGTGGTCTGAATATGAAAGTTCTTCGATCCACATATCCGATATGATCTGTGTTAAACCGTGTGTGTACATAAAATAATCCAAAACCGATGAACCTCTTTCTGAAATAAAAGTGAATGAGCCGTTCGTATCCCCTTTAGTTCTGCCATTTGCTATTGTTATAGAATTTGATTCTGTGAAGGAAATTAGTTTGTCAGATAGTTTCGAAGATATTGGGTCTTTAGATTTTCTATATTTGTTAAGGGATGAATTTAGTTTCAGTGGGTTATGGAAGCCTCCAGCATTGCCTATTCTTATATTGATATCACCGGCTATTAGCACTTCGTTACCTTCATTCATGTGATATTCAATATGCCTAAGTAAGTTTGTTAGATTTTGTTCTTGTAATGCATTTGGCGGTAAATATACAAACAGCAAACAAATACTCTCGGTGGTTTTGCCAAGAAATTTGTGCGTCAAAACAGATATCCAATAAGGGTTTTTTTCGATTTTTCTAACCGTATGTTGAAAGTTTTTTTTTATTCCAATCAGAATTCTCCCCGAGCCCCTTCCCTTTAGTTCTGTTTTCATTGCTGGGCTTTGAATTATGTGGTATTCATCTGTTAATAATTCGAGATCATTCGTAATCCATGTTTCACTTAGTGCAAAAAGTTCGTATTTTTTTAGGTATTCAACGAGTGGAAATATTGAAGTTATTCTCTATTTTTCATCTCCATAAAACTAACTCGACTCTCAAGTTCTCTAATCTTTTTGACATTCACTTCAACGGCGCTCGCAGTTAATTCCAAAGAGGATTCAAGCTGCTGTACGCGGGTGTCAAATTTCTGCATCCCTAGTTCAATCCCAGATAGCCTAGATTCGAGTTTTGAGCCCCAATCATCCATTTTAGAAGAAAGTGCCGCAATCAGTTCTTTTAGGTCTTTCTCCATAGGCGTTTCTAGAGTTGTTTGTCTGGTAACTTTAGGGCCAGGGTTACTCTCGATACCCGAGATCAATAACAATGCTAGTATTATATTTCTCGAATTTGATTTGCTATAACGAAAACGTATAGAGAGCCCAATTTTTTTCACTTGATCTAAAGCAGTCAGCCTTTCGCAATTTACATCATTTTCACCGATAAAATCAATTTGCATAACCCAGCCAACGCGCTCATTTACATGATGAGTGATGCATAAAAATAAGATACATGTATATATTAGGCCTATATTCATTTTTTCCCTTTCTACACTCTTTTCTTCCGAGCGATAAAAGAGAAATTTCCTCTTTCTCCGTACAAGAACTAGAGTAACTCAGCAGAAGGCAAAAAAACTAAAAATCTCAAGAAAAATGTAAAACTTAACGGGAATTTATATACTTTTATACTTAATTTTATACTTATATATTTATACTTAATATAAATTGGTGCTTACGGTAAGAAAAATAAGACAGGAAAAAGTTATCAAATTAGAATTAAAAACAAAAATTGATACTCAGCTGCAGAGCGAGGCGACCGTGCGTCCATCCAATTTGGCCTCCTGGCGGCGAATCCAGGACCTTTATTTAAGACACGAGATAACCAAGTGTGAAAAAAATTGGTCTCCTTAAAAAAAAAAAAAAAACAGATAACCGATTAATAAAAGATTTTCCACTTCCTTAAGTTTTTTTCTATGAGTGTATATTTATAGAGCAGGGTTTTTGATCGATATAATAAACACCACTGATAAAATTCGAAACTATTATAGACGGGTATGATTCTTTTTTAAAAATAAACAATTTCTACTGCCCTTACTGCAAGGTAAAAATTAATGGGAGGGCCTGGCTCATCAGTGGTGAACCTTCCCAGCGGATTTACATTACAGTAAGGGCAGTAGAAATTGTTTATTTTTAAAAAGAATCATACACGTCTATAATAGTTTCTAATTTTGATAACAGATGGCACGCTAATGCATCATAATATAAACACGATTATTTTTATTTGAGAGAGTTAAATATATTTAAAATATTTGCAGAGTTTCTTTATTAAGGTATCGGGAGGCAAGCTTTCACGTGGTCGCGCTTCATCCGGCCACTGGCTCCGCAAAGGTGTGCAACATACATATAATAGAGATTCACAGAAATATTTTTTTTATAAAAATCAAAAATAAAAATAGTTTCCAGTTGTAGAGGGTAGAGTTCTAGAATCTTTAATCTCCAAAGACAATAACAGCATAAAAAGAAGAATTGATCTACCCCAACAGTTCCAGCATATTCAACACAGACAATCCAACCCCCATTGAAACTGTCTCCTTAACCCTCTACAACTGGAAACTATTTTTATATTTGATTTAAAAAAATATATTTCTGTGAATCTCTATTGTATGTGTGTTGCACGCCTTTACGGAGCCAGTGGCCTGATGAAGCGTGACCACGCGAAAGCTTGCCTCCCGATACCTTAATAAAGTAACTCTGCAAATATTTTAAATTTATTTAACTCTCTCAATTATAATATTACTAGCCGAATGACCCGGGCAACGCCCGTGTTTTACCCGATTGAATGTTTTTATTCAAATACTATTTGTTACAATTATAAATTGGCGCCTTGAATAAATGCATATATTAGTTAATAACTATAGCCTATGTGCTTTATCTGTCTATGTACTGTTGGCTTCCGTAGGCGTCTCTTACTGGGAAAAAGAAAGAGAGGATTCCATTTAGTTATTATCTAATATATGCATTTATTTAGGGAGCGACCCGCTCCAACACAATAGTTACAAAAACGAAAAAGCGAGTGGGGGGGGGGGCATGATGGGGGGGGGGGGGGCAAAGGTGGCGTGATCGTAGCCAACCAATAGGAGGGCGCCATTCCAAATAAAAAGCAAACGGTGACAGAGATGACAAATGATTAGGAGATGAAGAATTAAGGACGGATGACGCTCGTAACTGTATATAGAATTTGCATCTATATTTCAAATACGATTATTTTTAGCTGCTTGAAAACCAACAATAAATAATCCATATATTTCTCACTATTGTGTAATTTAGAAAGAAAGATAAATAGACATGGGTTTGTAACAACAATAATAACAGAATATTTATTGTATCAGTCTATCTTGGCGTGTCCCATGCGGCAGTCAAGGTTCCTGAAGATCAGCATGGCCAAGGTACATACTCCAGTCACACCTTCCAATAGTAGAAAGATAGCCGCCCAGCTGTAGGCCTTGGCAACGTAGCTGAATGGTAGACCAGAGATGATAGAACCCACTGTCACACCACGTATAGTATCAACTACGTACCTTTCAACTACATTTTTCAGTAAAGACAGTAGAGATAAAGTTTGTATTACAACGTTAAAGAAGTCGGTTGACAAGTGGGTAACACCCTCGATTCCTGACAGTCATGAACCGGGATTGAATCCCGTGTTAACATTTTGTTTAATATATGAATAACCTTCACATATTATTCACTGTTTCAATTATCATAAACTAGGTTGCTCTTGTTGAGCTGTATCTAATAAAGTGATTTTGGAACCGATTACAACGTTATCTCAAAAGTTCGTAAACACTTGCAAAAAAAAAAAATTGAAATACCAATATATATTATTCGCTGTTATGTTTAATGTCTTTGTATTATTAATAAAGTAATTGTATTATGTTATGATACATTAGCGCGGCATCTGTTATCAAAATTGGAAATTATTATAGACGCGTATGATTCTTTTTTAAAAAATAAACAATTTCTACTGTCCTTATACTGCAATGGAAAAATTATTGGGAGGTTACTAGCTCATCAGTGGTGAACCCTCTCAGCGGTTTCGCCAGTTTAATCTACCATACCGCTGTTATATTGCATTTTTTTAATCTTCCTTTTATAGTGATACTGATGCTATACTACATTTTTTTATCGTAAAGACAGAGGATTGCCTGGCTGGAATTCATATTTATTTTAAAATTGACACTTCGGCAGGTTAAAGTTTTTTTTATTTTCTCAACGTTTCAACAATAATCTTTTGTCTTCTTCAAGGAGAAATAAATAAAAATAAAGAATTTGGCAAGATGTAAAAAAAGAACAATTTTTAACGCCTTACCACAAATTCGTTATTTTTAATTATTTCTCTTTGACGAAGACAAAAGATTTTTGTTGAATTTTTGAGAAAATAAAAACCTTTACTGGCCGAAGTGTCTATTTTTTAAAGAAATACATTTTTAAAATTATTATTCCAATACACGTAGTACAGGCCATGATAATCATGGTAGGTAGTTAGCGACTGTTTTTACTGTAAGCGCACCACATGTCTACACCTGTGAAAAGCAGTTAGACGTTTGCACTTACAAATATGCCAGAGCCCCGTTTGGTTACTTGCACTCGCTGGTGGGGTTGGACTTTTGCAAGAATCGGGGGTCATTGGAGCATTTTTTTTATAATTAGAAAAAAAGTGCTCAATAAGGGATTCGATTCCGGGTTGTAGCAGTCGAATTGAACTACATAGACTGACCGTGAGGAACTACTGGGGTTACACAATAATGAACTACAGAACAGAACTTTCTTTCATGGCTTGATTTGTTCTTTCTAGTAATTAATAACCACAATATATATATATATAGGACCTTTGGGAGAGGCTGCTGCTTATCATAAAACAGCTCGAAGAGCATGAACTCATGGAATTGGTGTATCTTTACCCACGGGGATAAGAAACAACAACAACAAGTTATATATATACAGGGCGGCCCATAAGTCGCGAAAATATCTTTCAGAGTTATTGTCTGAATCCCGATATACATGGTAAATGGTACAACTCCCTTAAGTTTTGTCCATGAGTGTATGTAGCTGGAGTCTCACCATTGGCAGCCAGGCAGACAATGGCATGCGACGTGCCACTCAGATTCTTGGGACAGCATTCGGAGGCCACGACACCGAAAATGGCAATTGGCCCATATAGACAGGCTCCTAAGATGGCACCTATAATGCTGATAAATATCTAAAACACACACACATTGTTTTATTGCAAGGTTGTCCTAAAAGTTCGTAAAAACTTACAAAAAAATGAAATACCAATATTATTCACCGTTATGCATAATGTCTTTGTATTATGTATAAAGTAATTGTTTAACGTGTAACATACGTACAGCGTACAACATTGTATAACGTGTATTATATGTATTATTACACCGTAATAATATTATTCGCCAATAGCGTTGTACTATATTATATTTGAAGTTAGGATCAGACATGACGTGGCCACGCGGTGCTATTGAAACGAGGGCGATAGGGGCGTGGTAATTTTCTTTTCTTTTATTTTGTTTATATTAAAAACGATATATAATCTCTCCTTGTTTGTACACTATAATTAGCTGAAGAAGGGCTTGCCCGAAAGCTTCTTTTATCGCGTTAATAAAAAAGAGTTGCGGCGATATATGATTCCTTCTTTCTAATTTCTAATTATTCGCCAAGTAATAAGAAAAACAAGGTTTGCAGGCGTTTTCGAACTTTTAGGACAATCTTATATTAAGATTATCCCTAGTACACGTGGTAGAGGCCATGATAATCATGGTGGGTAGTAGT
Source organism: Cordylochernes scorpioides (assembly GCA_030710605.1). Classification (NCBI taxonomy): domain Eukaryota; kingdom Metazoa; phylum Arthropoda; class Arachnida; order Pseudoscorpiones; family Chernetidae; genus Cordylochernes; species Cordylochernes scorpioides. The sequence goes on along the minus strand of CP092879.1, from coordinate 70,327,834 downwards.
TTATCATGGTGTGTACCACATAGTAGTTAGCGACTGCCTTTACAGTAGGTATACCACATGTCTACACATGTAGAAAGCAGTTCGACCTCTACACTTACAAATTTTCAGAGCCCCGTTTAGTTACTTGCACTCACTGATAGAGATGAACTTTTGCAAGAATCGACGGTTATTGGAGTAATTTTACAAATCGAGATACAAAATATCAAAAATTTTAAAACGTTTTAGTATTTTGACAATGACAATTTAAAAAATATATTGACATCTTGTCAATACATGCAAAGTGCACAGTCTGCACTATTAAAAAAAAAAGAAAGATAATTATATATATGTGATGAGGTCTGGTAGCCTCTTGTTGAATCCTGTCGACTAAATCTGTGATGAGGTTTCCAATCGACTTAATCTATGGTGTAAGTCCCTGTCAACTCTCGCTATACTGTGTTGACCGAGAGGAACAGTCAGGATGGGGAGTTTTCCAGTGACTCTCTGCACCTTGTAAGACCTTTAACAGTTCTCACAAAGTACAGGCAGTCGTGGTCGAGGCAGAGTGGAAAGCTTGGGAATGTCCATACACAAAAAAAAAACGAAGACACAGTTGCACTAAGAAAGTTCCGTGAACAGATAAAAGTTGAGCTAGGAGCGAAAGATGGAGATAGAAGAGTTCTTACTGGTCTACATGGTCGATGAGGTGGACCTGGGGTACAACCTACGAGGGCTCACGCAGATGGTGAAGTAACTGTCAATTGACTGTATTTTTAGATGAGACGGGGGCTTTATATACCTTTTCTGAGAAAGGGATTATTGCATTTCAACAGATGCACACGAGGGTGGATCGTCTGGTGAAATTCTAAACTGGCGCCGTGGCAGTTTCCATCTTTAGACCTTGTTGTTTTGTGACTGCTATATGCTCGATCTCTGCTTTAGCTCAACTCTTAATCTATTACAGAGTTTTATTTATTTATCCTCAGTTTGTACAAAGTACATTACATATGATGATGTAATGACACATGTCAATAATGCGTATAATAATTTACAGATGTGTTTCTATTATACTACATTAAATTTTTGTTATAAGTTATATACAATATGAGGTTGTTGGTTTAAATTACCATATATATACATTATGTACAATGAATATGGCGCCTCTGCCAGCGCTGCAGAGTTTGGTGGAGAATCCCCAGCAGGTCTCCAGCGACACCACGTATTTCGCGATCTACGAAGAATACGTAGATCGCGTACTTTGTTACTTTAGTATTTTGATTAACACATACTCGTGTAATACGGACTAATAATCTAGTGTTCAAATTCTATTCAAATTCGCTGGGTATATTTTTATATATAAGCACACAAATACGCAAATATGTGTTTTAAAAATAAAGAAAAAGTATATTAAAGTCGTAGTAAAAAGTAAAAATTCGAAACCATTATAGATGCGTATAATACTTTTAAAAATTGAACAATTTATACTGCCTTTACTGCAATGAAAAAATTAATGGGAGGGCCTGGCTCATCAGTGGTGAACCCTCCCAGCGGTTTCGCCAGTTTAATCTACCATATCTCTATTATATTGAATTTTTGGTTTTTCCTTTTATAGTGATACTGTTGCTAGACTCTTGGAGTGGGTATTTTAGATGAACTATGGACATAAGCTTTAAGGACAGTAGAAATACATACAATTATAAATATATTTTGAAAATAAAGCAATCCATAAATAAATCTTTAATTAAAAATACATATTTTGAGCCTTTTTAATTAAATATAAATATACAGTTAACCCTCGGTTTACGAGCACCTTGGAGTGCGAGCTTTTCGCAGTACGAGCAAAATTTTTTGAAAAATTTTACCTCGGATTACGAGTGAAATTTCGCATTACGAGCAACTCGTGATGGTTGCCCGTAATCGTGATGGATGAAAATTCACTGGGATCCCTCCCTTCAGATCAGATTCGGGAAATATGTAAAATGTGGGAAACTGTGCAATTGTTCGTAGCAAGAAGAATTGCCCGAGTTTCAATTATTAAAAATAAGAAATTAGTTTCGCACTACGAGCGTTTTGGAGTACGAGCATGGCTCTGGAACGGATTATGCTCGCAAACCGAGGGTCCACTGTATATGAAATAAAAATCACAGAATATTTACCACTGAGGTTTGACTATTGACCACGAAGTAGAGGCAGTGGAAGCAGACGGATGTTCCGGCCATCATCAAAATGGCGATTTTCATACGAGGAGTATTGTGAACCTGGAAACACAGTAAACTGTTGAGTGAATATATCACAGAAATATAAGAAATTTGGACTAATACATAATACCAATATACATACTTAAAAGGCATAACTTCCTTTTAAGTTTTGTCCATGAGTGTATATCCCCCCCACAACAACTAAAAATTCAATATATTTAAATATTTTCGTGTGTGAGTAAGATTAATTGTAAATATATTCACGTATCAGGAAGACATAAATCACACATCAATAACATATTGCGATAGAATTTCCCAAATACATTAAGTTAAATTATCATCAAAACCATTCTCTCGTGAATATACAGTCTACTCTCGTTATAACGCCACCATCTGGATTTTGCAAAAAAGCGGCGTAGGGCGTTGTATCTAACACGTTTAAAATGTGAAATTTAAAGATATAAAAATTATTTATAACAATTACTAAAAACAACTTATACCCTAAGTCAATATATAGAATGCCGGCATTAATTAATTAATATGACAAATAGGAATAATTAATTTATAATTTATTCATAAAAAAGTAATTACATTTTCTTGAAGAAGACTGTGATCACAACTTGTGTTTTCTCTCCCTCACTTATGGCATAGACACGGCGTAACAAATCCGCAGATAGATTGACGTCGTCAGATGTTGCTCTCTTGGAGTGCTCAAGAAACAACAAAACTGTCTCAGCAGCTGTTCTGGCTTCCCTTAACGATGGTAGGCGCTGGGTCATTGTTGCATCATCATCCTCGCCAAGTTCTTCTTTCGCTGTAACAGTGGACACCAGAAAATTGTCATCTGTTAGCTTCATTTCCGCCTCCTGGGAATCATCAACCAGTTGAAACTCCCTTTCAGTCATCAAATTCTCTGGTGTAATAGCGAAGATGTCGCAAATGTGATCGAGCAGATTTCCATAATTAAGAGGCTCAACTGCAGCAGTAGAAGTGAAGCGAATAATGCCTGTGTGATTCCAGCAGTTGCTGATGGAATCATGGCTCACAGAATCCCAAGCCATTTTACAATAGCGCACAGCGTAATCCAGACGTAATTCTGTGGGTAGATGGGCATCCGCCAATTCCACCATTTTCTGGAGTTGAAGCTTGCGATATTGAGCCTTGAAACTTTTGATGATGCCACTATCCAGTGGTTGCAGATTGGCAGTCATATTTGGTGGAAGGAAGTGTATCTTTATGTTGCTAAGACCATCATTAGGGACGCAGTGAGACGTAGCGTTATCTAACAACAGTAGGATACGACGTCCTTCAGAGACAAGCTGCTTGTTGAACCGCAGTAGCCATTCTTGAAAGATTCTAGAGGTCATCCATGCTTTGCTGTTAGATGTGTAAGTGCAGTAGAAGTGTGGACTAAAGTTTCTGAAGCATCGAGGCTTTGCCGATTTTCCAATAATCAGCAATCGCCGCTTGTCTGTTCCAGTAGAGTTGCAGCACAGTAGTGTTCGGTCAGGAATGAGCTGAAAAAACAATCCTGTTTCGTCTGCATTGTATATGTTAGCTGGATCATATCCGGAGTTCGCCAGAATACTGTTCAAATTTGTAAGGTGTTCATCAATGATAGCTGGAGAAATCGATGCGCCTTCCCCACAGAGCCGTCGTTGCGAAATATGGAATCTCCCTTTAAATCGCTGCAGCCACCCACTGCTGTACGCGAAATTTTCTGGTACGTCCAAATGCTCGCCAAGTTTTTTGCCTTTTCTCTTAAGAGATCATCAGTAATAATAATATTATTGCCACGATTTTGGGTAACCCAGTTGAAGAGAGCGTCTTCCAAGTCACTAAATTTTCCGACTCTTTGTTTCTTTGAAGAACCAACAGTATAATTTTCCCACTTCTCAGCCTGAGTGAGAATATCACGGACAGTTGTTCGTGGAAGTGAGAAACGCTTTCCAATCTCATTCTTCGACATCGTAGGGTTATTTCTTGCCAACTGGCATATCTCCTTCTTCTTTTCAATGGTGATCGACTCACGTTTACGCTTTTGGGAACTCATGATACGACAATAAAGTTGTTGTGTTGACGTTAGCAAAGGATGAAGCGACTGTGTATGTCCCAGGAACAAGCAGGAAAAGGGACTGCTGGCTGTTCACACAATCTGTTATCTGTTGTGTCAACAGCAAACAAAGTCCGGCGCCGTTGGCGTAAAAAATACCGACAGAAAAGGGGGGGCGGGACGTTGTGAGCGGCGCTATAACGAGTGGTTTTTGCTACTTGGGATACAAAAAATCAGCGGCGGAAGGCGAACAGCAAGGGAGTGGCGTTATATCGAGAAAAATACATTGATGTCGATTGGGACAAAACGAAAAAGCGGCGCAAGGCGAGGGTGGCGTTATATCGAGTGGCGTTATAACGAGAGTAGACTGTATATATATATATATAAAAAATGGCATATCCTGACCAGGAGCACATGTGCTTTACAGAAGGCAGAGCGCCATCTGGTGGAACAGAAATCAACTAAACATTGATTTAGCCTGTTCCCTGATATTTGGCCAACCCAATTTCTTGATAAATCAAGAAAAGCCATCCACGAACGCGTTTCGCGCTTTTTGGCGCTCGTCAGCGTGGAGTAGGCTGAACCATTGAGACCAAAAAAGATTTTTTGATCCCAATGGCTTCCTGAAAAACCAAGAAATGGGTATTTAAGGCCAAACTTGCGTAAATACGCTTAGCACATTAAAAAACGAAATAAAAAAATAAAAGATAAAAAGATCAGGTGTTGAAATCAATATAAAAAATGGCATATCCTGACCAGGAGCACATGTGCTTTACAGAAGGCAGAGCGCCATCTGGTGGAACAGAAATCAACTAAACATTGATTTAGCCTGTTCCCTGATATTTGGCCAACCCAATTTCTTGATAAATCAAGAAAAGCCATCCACGAACGCGTTTCGCGCTTTTTGGCGCTCGTCAGCGTGGAGTAGGCTGAACCATTGAGACCAAAAAAGATTTTTTGATCCCAATGGCTTCCTGAAAAACCAAGAAATGGGTATTTAAGGCCAAACTTAATTAATTAATTAATATATATATGCTAAACAATACTTGCACGCTGATGAGGGCCAACAGCCCGAAACGCGTCCGTGGTTAGCTTTTCTTGATTAATCAAGAATGGGTATTTGGCCAATTCTGGAATAATTAAAAATCAACGAGAATAGTTTATATTTATTCCGATAGATGACGCAAGTCATCAGCAACTTTCAGTTGCACGATAAGGAGATACCTTTTTCTTAATTTATGCACCTTATCCCAGTACAATGTTACATTTGTACTATTTTTTCACATCGTGTAGCGTCCTCACGCAATTCTGGCCTTAACTACCCGTTTCATGATTTTTCAGGATGCCTTAATGGCCAATTTTTTGGTCGTTGAGGTACAGCTTGCACCACGCTGATGAGGGCTAACAGCCCGAAACGCGTCCGTGGTTAGCTTTTCTTGATTAATCAAGAATGGGTATTTGGCCAATTCTGGAATAATTAAAAATCAACGAGAATAGTTGATATTTATTCCAATAGATGGCGCAAGTCATCAGCAACTTTCAGTTGCACGATAAGGAGATGCCTTTTTCTTAATTTATGCACCTTATCCCAGTACAATGTTACATTTGTACTATTTTTTCATATAGTAAATTAATACAAAGTAATAGCGTGCCATCTGGTTCAAAATCACATTAATAGGTTCATGATAATTGAAACAGTGAATAATATGTGAAGGTTATTCATATATTAAACAAAATGTTAACGTGGGATTCAATCCCGGTTCATGACTGTCGGGAATCGAGGGTGTTACCCACTCGTCCACTTAGCGTGCCATCTATGTATAACAAATGAAAACATTAAGACGTGAATGTTTCTTTTTCACAAATAAATCAAACTTCTACTGTCCTTACTATTAATTAATTAATTAATTTATGCCTAAATGGCCTTTTCCATATTGTTAGCGGAAGAACATTGCTCGATGTAAATATTTATATGTAATTCTACTGTCCTAAAAGTTATGTCCATAGTTTGCTTAAATACCATTTCTAAGATTCCATCCTTCAGTGTAGCATATATGAACAGAATGATCTAATACAGTATTAGAGCTCTAAGAAGCGGTCTGGTAGATTAAAAATTGGCGAAACCGCTGGGAGAGTTCACCACTGATAAGCCAACAAACCCTTCCAATATTTTTCCATCGCAGTAAGGACAGTAGAATTTTGATTTATTTGTGAAAAGAAACATTCGCATCTTAATGTTTTCATTTGTAATACATACTAGCCGAATAACCCGGGCAACGCCCAGGTTTTACCCGATTAAATGCTTTTATTCAAATACTATTCGTTACAATTATGAATTGGCGCCGTGGATGTCATTCTTGTGAAACGTCCCGCTCCAAACTTTGTGTCTGAGAAGCGATATTTTCATAAAGAGATGATCTGGCTTTGTGTCTTCTGCTCGAATGAATGTTTTTCTGTTAGAATTTTGTTCCTGCATACTAAAAATGAACTGGCTTCACCCGTGGTCTCTGCTTTTTGGAATTTTTCCGGATATAATTTTGTATCTGATAATCAAATATGATACAGCAATATTGTCATAATCATTTTCTGACTAAAAAAAAACAACTATTTTTGCCCAGAACCTGTCAAATGCTTATAAAAAATGGCCATATTTGGGTATTTATTCCATTCACCAAAGCAAACGGTGACAGAATTGTTGATTGATTGTTGATTATGACTCTGATACTTGTATATTTTAATAGTGCACTCTGTGTATAGATGGTGATTGAAATATTCACAGCTATTTATTTTGTGTTTTTACTATAGGACGAATTTCTACTGAGGAGAGTGACAGCAGATCACTGAAACGTCTGGAGTTAAACACAGTTTGTGGGCAGTTCTTGCTGCCAATTAAAGAGGACCTTACTCCAGGGGCTGGCTTATGGTTCTTCAGGGCCCAATCTGTCAAGAACCCTGCCAGGATCCCACCAAAGAATCCTCCCAGTTCCAGAGAACTGTTGAAAGTACTTCCTGCCGAACACAGAGAACAGAATTGTGACACCTATCCAAATTGCATATAGTATAGGTCACGTTAATCATGGTGGGTAGATATTTGCAAATATCTCTACTGTAAGTATTATGTACATGTCTATATATTGCCACGTGGAAAATTAAGGAAGACAAAAAACTTCAGGAGGAGACAACAATTTATTTCAGGCAAGGACAAACTATGAATGGTAAACAAAAGATAAGCCATGAGGGAAATTTACAGAGTAGCAAAATATAAACATAAAAATGACCACTCTGTTAATAAAAATAATAAAATTAATAAATACTTTGTTACAATATTACAATATAAAGTTGAGAGAGGATGTTATTCATGTACCAAAATATATACAGGTTGACTTTTTGACTGAATTTGTCCAAAATGGAGTTGTGTCTTATTCTTTATCATCTCTAGTAAAGTTTTCTTTTTACTATGATGATGTACATTGCCATCATTTTGATGCACAATTAAAGGGAGAGATGCCTCTTTTGGGACATGTCTACATATATAGAAGCAGTTCGACATCTGTACATACAAGGTATCAAATCCCCGTTTGGTTACTTCCAATCATTGGTGGGTTGGATTTATACAAGAATAGTGAAGTATTTCATGTTTATTATCAATGCAGTCCAATTCAGATTTCTCTATATAGTCCTGGGGTTGTAACAGAACACCAGAATCAATTCAAATATATATTGAAATATTACATTTTAAAAATACAATAGACCTAGTTGTTAATGAAATATAGTCGCTAATGAGGCTTGGACTGAATTAAGCCTGACCGTTAATGAGGTAGTGGACGAGTAGAGTTAAAACCCTCGATTCCCGACAGCCAAGAACCGGGATCGAATCCCGTATTGGACATTTTTTTCTGTTAGAAAACCTGTTCTTATTATTCATTGTAAATAACATAAACTAGGTTTCTATTTTTGAGCGGTACCTAATAAAGTTATTTTGGAACAGGAACAGGAGGTACGGTCGTTAATGAGGCTTGGACTTAATTATAACTGGTCGTTAATAAGGATCGATTTTAATGAAGCCTGGTCGTTAATGAGGCTTTGACTTAATTAGGACTGGTCGTTAATAAGGATCGATTTTAATGAAGCCTGGTCGTTAATGAGGCTTGGACTTAATCAGGACTGGTCGTTAATGAGGCTTGGTTCGTTAATGAGGTTTGGATTTAATAAGGCCTGGAATTTAATTGAGATATGGTCTCGCAAATATTCAAAATTCTTTATCGATTTTAAAGGAAAAGAAGAATTGACTATTTTGTAAATGAGGGTCGCTAACCTGTAGTTAGAAATTAGAGTCGGAACAAATACGGGTGGAGGAGAGGAACAGCTGTTACCTACGTACTGGCTGTGGCCGAGGTCCTCCAGAAGAAAGAGCTGGCCCCAGTCCACGGCGGATGTCTTAGCCAACATCACGGCTAGGTAGCTCCCAGCCACCAGCCATAGGAACGGACTCTTGATTAGATCCTTAGTGCTGCCTTCCTCTCCTCCTTTCTTGGATCCTGATACACACAGAGTGATCTCCCAACTACATCACTGTGAATACAACATGGCTGGTTAGTACAGGCTATCTCACAGGTTCATGATTCTATAACTCTTCCTTTGCCGGTCCCAAGCCTGGATAAAAAAGGAGAAGGGGAAGCAGTAACAAGCTCTCTAAAAAAATCTGGGCTCAGCTGGCCTGGCTGGTAGTACCCTGTAAGGTTTCCTGATCCAAGGATACAGGATGAGTCTGCACTCCATGTTAGGAGCGGCAGCATATAGGTCTGTTTCTCATGTCAGAGGCAGCCATTTCATATTGGAGCTAAGTCGGCCTGCTACTGAGTAGTGCTCCCACTCTTGATGACAAAATCAGACGCATTCTACTACTTAGGATATAATCCGCCTTTAACTCCGCCTTTGCCGTTCCCAAGCCCGAATGAAAAAGGAGGAGGTGGAGCAGTAACAAGTTCGCTAAAAAACCTGGGCTCAGCTGGCCCGGCTGATAGTACCCTGTAAGGGCTCCTAATCCAGGGATACAGGATGAGCAGCGTTTGTACTCCATGTTAGGAGCGGCTGCACATGGCGTCTGTTCCTCATGTTAGAGGCGGCCATTTCTTTTGGAGCTAAATCGGCCTGCCACTGAGTAGTGCTCCCAATCTTAATGACAAAGGCTGACGCATTCTACTTTTACTTCAGTCATGATGGTTGTCAAGTCTCAAGTTCTACAAGCTTGATACCCTAATATGATTGAGTGGAGATAAGAAAGAAGAAGAAGGATATAATCCGATTAATAGAATCGCCGAATGTCATGGTCCATTTGGATGAGGAAAGCGAAGACTAGAACGCAGCTGTTTCAACACTAGTTTTTTTCAGTGATACGTTAACCTTGACATATGTACGGTGTGGCCACCATTGAACATGCGTCGGACCTGTAGGCTGTTGTTGGGTTCTGCGCTGCCTGGAGTATAGGAGCTCCATCTATGCTTCCTTTCTTCCTGTGGTGAATCTGTATAAGACCGGTAGTCTTAATAAAGCTGTGTGTATAATCCTAAATGGTTTGATTAGAAATCTGTTCGATCGTCAAGAATCTTTATAGGAGAAGAATGATGCCGAAAAAGAGACATAAGAGCATGGTGTGAAAACATTAAAGAAATGATTGTCTTAAGTGAGATAGTGAATAGCTGTATTCAAAATGGGTAGAACCACAGCATTGAACATCAATCTTAACCATGAAGAACATATGAGTCGATCATTCAAGAGACTATCGACAAGAATCCTGATTCTGCGATGGACAGAAGGATGTCAGTTCGACAAAGAAGTCGGAAGGATTTAGTTTTCGGTCAAATGCTAAGGCCTTTTTTTACTTATCCCAAATCCATATGGTATCAGTCATGATAATCATGGTGGTAAGGATATGAGACTTCTTTTGTAACAAATAGTTTGAAAAGATTAGATCATCAACCATATACTGAAAAACTTAAATGGTTATACGGTATGAGACTTGTTACAGAAATGCACATGGTGTCTCGTACAAGGTAGAATGCGGATTGGTGTTACATAAAAGTCCAGAAAGACACCTACTGATGTCACACGCAGTTTAAATGAAGACATACCTGTGGACTTGGAAGCTGAAGGTTTGAAACCTGGCAGTCCAACATCCTGGGGACAGTTGACAAGGATGAATAGCGCGCAGAGGCCCCAAGCCACCGATACTACGCCTGCGTCATATACAAGGTTATCAAACAACTAATCTTAACTTTTAATCTTTTTACATATATTTTCATTTACATATTTATTTGTATACTCCTGAAGAAAGGTTTACAGTACCCCGAAAGCTTGAGAGAACGTTTAATAAAGAAAAAACTCATTCTCGAAGGCTGAGTTTTATTGTAATCTTTACATACAACAACAACAACAAAAAGCCTTTATTTAGGGTCACTGACCCCTATACAGGATTCACCAGAGGTATGCATAAGAACAAAGCAGTGAGACAAAGGAAATAACGATATAGACAGAAGAAAAAAAACAAGAAAGAGAAAGAGGGAAGCAAGAAAAACAACACAAAAAGAGTAGCAGTAAGAAAGTGAGGAGTGAATGTCACTTGACCTTCTTCTGAGATATGGACTTGTGGAAACCATAAAACGCCGTAGCAATATACTTATTCTGGGTCATATTGTCAATTATTTGTAATCTTTACATATATAGAGAGAGATACATCTTTATTTCTGTAGATATCACACCCCTATATAGAGTAGATAAAGATAAATTTAAGATCATTTTTGTGGTGTATTTAGGTTGATTTAAAAGTAGAAATATATTTTAGGCTTTATTTATTTAAATGGCTTTTATTATATTACACCGTATTAGATGCAAGCTTAAGAATTACAAGTTAACAATCGAATTATATGATGATAAATTATATGTTATGATATATACAATATATCGCAGAATAATAATCTGTGGATTTAATAATATTATTATATTAATATATTATATATACAATATCTATATATAAAAAATCAATGTTTGTATGTTTGTTTGTTTGTATGTATGTCCGGTATACAAATTCGCAGTAGTTCACTAATTCAAAACAAAATTTCCATACATAGGTAAAAAAAAATACGGGGAAGACGATAGGCTATTTTAAAAAATATATAAATCAATTATTAAAACTATATATTCAAATTATTCTACTTAGCTCACGAACAGCGCCCTCTATCAAATATTAGATTAAATTATGCTGATGCAAACAAATAGATAATGCTAATAACAAACAATTATATAAAAAAATCTTATCTAAATATATATCACTCGGGTAGATATGCATACGGGTCAATCCCGGGGCGAAGCCCGGGTCATCCGTCTAGTATTATATACAATATTAGATTATATAATTAAAATATAAATATACGACAGTTCTGATATGCAAATCAGCAAGATTTGTAAAAATTAAGATCATCTCTTTCGTCAAAATAGACGCTGAAACTAACCGCTATCTAATGACCGTCTCAACACACCAGCAGACTCGAGTCGGTGACAAAGTCACAACACTTTGGAAAATTAAGAGGCGCCTAAAAGAATGGGCCTAAATCTGGGTTCTCAATCAAAGTTCTTCACGTCTCCTATCGTATAAGTTTGGGACAAAAGTTTCCCTAGTCACCTTAAAAAATCAGAAGTCGAAACAGACCATAATCAGAGGGAGCAGTATCAGGACTGTAAGGAGGATGTGAGGTAGGATTTATTTGAGACAAAAAAGAATCATCCAGGGAAAATTTTCTTGCAAAAAAAAATAATCTAATTAACTCAAGCTTTTGGTACTTAGAGCCAACTATAATGCCGCCTTTAGAGCTCTAAGGCCCGAAAGGCCTTAATTAAATGCTTTTTTTTTTGAAAAATTTTCCTGGATATTTTTTTCCCTCTCAAATTATATTATACAAGGGATTATTAGTTTTAGAGATGAGATGTAAGGTCTTAATTCTATCCAGTTCTTTAAATGTTTGGTTAGACATTCTAACAGCGTAGGGCTTCAAATGACTCTAAAAAATACCCGATCTTGTTTCCTTAGGAGGAGTTGCACTACTCCTTCGTCCCCATTCTTCTGGCACAATGTCACAGCGAGGATGTCACAGTGTTTATCACAGCACATATGTCTCATTTGTTCTTAATATATACTCATAGACAAAACTTAAGGAAGTTGTACCTTTTAACATGTATATCGGGATTCAGATAATAACTCTGAAAGATATTACAGTGACCTTTATTGAAGACACACGAGATAACCAAGTGTGAACTCATAGACAAAACTTAAGGAAGTTGTACCATTTAACATGTATATCGGGGTTCAGACAATAACTCTGAAAGATATTACAGTGCCCTTTATTGAAGACACACGAGATAACCAAGTGTGAACTCATAGATAAAACTTAAGGAATTTGTACCTTTTACCATGTAAATCGGGATTCAGATAATAACTCTGAAAGATATTACAGTGACCTTTATTGAAGACACACGAGATAACCAAGTGTGAACAACCTCTGTCTCCTTCAAAAAAAAAGAGATGACAGGTGACATCAAAGACTTTTCACTTCTTTAAGTTTTGTTCATGAGTGTATATAGTCATCAATTAGGAGGCATTGTTGGGGTTTTTGGGGATGGGGGGTGTCATTTAAGAGAAGTATAGCAATTGAGGACAAAATTCATACCAATCTGTGGATCGATTTGAAAGATAACGGCTCTGTTAAAACTATTTTATTTTTATATATCATCATTTACTGATCACGTGCCGAAAAGAGCCAATGAGGTAAAGCGCGAGCACGGTATAAAAAGCACAAAAGGATGGCCGGCGGCAGATTGTTTAGCTTATAAGGATTGATCAGTTGAATTTGTAAAGGGGATTGATTAGTTTACGTGAAGACAAAGGGAAGAAAACTAATCCCTCTTCTTCAAGAGCTTCCGAAAAGAAATTTATGAATTAGATTAGAGTGTCTCTGAGCAAAGAAGACAAGGAATCAAGCTCAGTAGGAAAACAGAATCTTCACTATGATAAAGAGGTTAGTAATCAGCTAGATAGTGGCAGATAATTGCTCTGATTTGAAATAGTTTTGTTTTTTATATCATCTTTTCATATTGTAATAAATTTCATATATTGTTGCATCAATTTTAATGCGCCCTACATTTATTCAAAATATTCTATGGTATTTAATATTTATTTAAAACAGATTATTTAGATTATCATCAATCCTTTTTATAGTTTCATTCCTTTTGTAATATTGTTATTGTACATATATCTTGATTGGTTATTGGAGCGAGAGAGGACCTAGACCTAAGACTGCGGATCACGACCTACGAGGAAAACAACGAATAAATAAACACAATAACTTTAAAAGGTAATTTATTTTTATTTACTTTTCATTTTTTGTTTTGACTATGGAAACCCGCTCGGGAAACGTGTATAACACCAAGAAGGAGGAAACCAATGTCGACGACCCTGCAAAGCTGCAACTTGGTGCAACAATATGTTGATTTAAAAGCTCTTGTCACTCGTTTTCTCCAGAATACCACCAGCCTATCGCTACTTTAAATATATTACACCTATCCCCCGATTTACACGGTAGATACGTTCCTGAGAAAAACGTGTAAATCGAAAATTATTATTTTTTTTATTAGAACTACAGACACAGTGTGCGTGTGCAGCAAGTCAGCACATAAGCTCGGGATTCCTCGTGAGATGTGTATACAGCGCATGTGTTCAATCACAGTAGCATTTAGTATAGTGCGATAAAAACAAAAAAAAAACTTATTTGGAAAACCGTGTAAAAGCGAAAACGTGTAAAACAAGTACCGTATAAATCGGGGGATAGGTGTATTTAGATATAGAATTTACAGTCTTGATTATTTGTCTGGATCGTACAAATGGCACCATCTACCATGATAGGATCTTAGAATGAAGACAAAGAGGTACCTGCCACCAGGAGACTTGTCTTCCATCCATGTGACAGGATCAGAGCGGCAGACAGGAACGGTGACAATGTTCCTGAGATATTGGCACTGGCGGATAGCAAACTCCACCAAGTTCCTAGCTGCTCGGGAGCGAACCACTGTACACAGACCACAATACACTTCACACACAGCGAAACCACTGTTTATAAAGAAAGATATGTCTTCTATACCCATATACATATAAATAATGAACATTTAGTTTAAAAATCGGTGTAAATAGCAAAGACATTTGTTGTTTTTGTGTTTTCTATTTGGTTTTCATGCAATTCCACAATATTTGACCTACCCTTGACAAGGATGGAATGGTCTTCGGACCCAACACATATACAGTTAGCACTCCCCTTGACAAGGATGGAATGGTCTTCGGACCCAACACATATACAGTTAGCACTCCCCTTGACAAGGATGGAATGGTCTTCGGACCCAACACATATACAGTTAGCACTCCCCTTGACAAGGATGGAATGGTCTTCGGACCCAACACATATACAGTTAGCACTCCTCTTGACAAGGATGGAATGGTCTTCGGACCCAACACATATACAGTTAGCACTCCTCTTGACAAGGATAGAATGGTCTTCGGACCCAACACATATACAGTTAGCACTCCTCTTGACAAGGATGGAATGGTCTTTGGACCCAACACATATACAGTTAGCACTCCACTTGACAAGGATGGAATGGTCTTCGGACCCAACACATATACGGTTAGCACTCCCCTTGACAAGGATGGAATGGTCTTTGAAACCAACACATATACAGTTAGCACTCCCCTTGACAAGGATGGAATGGTCTTTGAAACCAACACATATACAGTTAGCACTCTCCTTGACAAGGATGGAATGGTCTTCGGACCCAACACATATACGGTTAGCACTTCCCTTGACATGGATGGAATGGTCTTCGGACCCAACACATATACAGTTAGCACTCTCCTTGACAAGGATGGAATGGTCTTTGAAACCAACACATATACAGTTAGCACTCCCCTTGACAAGGATGGAATGGTCTTCGGACCCAACACATATACAGTTAGCACTTCCCTTGACAAGGATGGAATGGTCTTCGGACCCAACACACATACAGTTAGCACTTCCCTTGACAAGGATGGAATGGTCTGTGCGTTGTGTATATATTTTAAGTTTAATTAATTATTTTATTCCCACACAGAGAGTATGTGTAAGATCATAAGTAAATAGGTGCTAACCATAAGAAGAGAAGATTCTTTTTGTTTACTATGTTATAAATTTTTCTTTTACTTTATTCAATTTCTTGTAAATCAATAATGTGTTATCAATCTTCTTGGGGTCAATATCTTTAAAAGTCTAAGCAAAGTCCACATACTGCCATCATAAATAAAAATAGAGATCCATAGAAACATAGGGCGCTTCTCCCGTCAAAATAAACGTCAAAACCTGACGAGGGCCATTAGCCCGAAATCATGGCCTCTAAGTGGACGCTTCTCAGTTTGCCAAAGCTGGTGTTGTGGCTTTGTCACCGACCCGAGGCCGCTAGTTTGCGGCGACGGTCAATAGATGGCGTCAGGTTTTGACGTTTATTTTGACAGGAGAAGCGCCCTATGCTTCTATGGATCAATTTCCTCCCGGCAAATTTTCCATCTGTAAAAATAGAGATATCTAGAAGTTATCACTGCCATTGTTTCAACACCGCAAATTATGCAAATAAGTCCAATAATAACAATCTAATTAGCTCTGATAATGATGATAATTTGATGAAGCGCTATACGTTGTTTACAAATAACTCGAAGATAGTACCCGGATAGAGTATCAAAAAAAGGGAAGAGGTTGCTATTATGTAACAGTGTTATAAAAGTATTTCTATATGTGATGGCAAAGTTGTAAAATTTATATTTTTATCAGAAGGAAAGAAAAAATTGTAGGTTATCATCAGATGACACGGGATATCCTCTTCCGTCTTCTAGTATTACCATATAAGGCAATGGCAAACTCTCCTTTTGTTTCTTAAATACAAGAATGTCCTTTTAATTATTGTTGAATTAGCCAAAATACACCTCTACTCACCAACTCGCCATGTTTAAATAGCTAGGACAAGTTGAGCTGTTCTCGAAACCTGTAAACTGAGACGAAATACATAAATGGATTTAATCGAAATAAAAGAAATGAATCATTATGAATTTAATTTCTCGTGTTTTCAAAATAACTAAGAAACTAAAAGACAACGACGTTCCACACGCTTTTAGAATGACTAGTTCGAGTGCAAGCATATGGCTTATACTAGATAATTAACATAATTTTATTGACATCTTGTCAATACATCCAAAAGTGCACAGTCTGTACTATTATGATAATTATATATATAAAGAGACAAAGGTCGCCTCTCCCGTCAAAATAGACGTCAAAACTAGATAGATGGCGTCTAGTTTTGACGTCTATTTTAACGGGAGAGGCGACCGTTGTCTCTTTAGACCAATATCCTCCCGGCAAAATTTCCATCTATATATATTAAAAACAGAAAAGGCATATACTGACCGCCCTCACATGATCATTTCTAGATATCAAAGCGTCATCTAGTGGAACAAAAATAAACTAAACGTTTATATAAATTGTTCCGTGATATTTGGCCAACCCAATTTCTTGATGAATCAATAAAAGCTAACCAAGTACGCGTTTCTGGCTGTTGGCCATCGTCAGCGTGGTGCAATAACATAACATTATGCAAAAACATAACATTATGCAAAAACATAACACTATGTAAAATGAATAAGGCGCCTCTGCCACGGCTGCAGAGTTTGGTGGAGAATCGCCAGCGGGTCTCCAGCGATACCACGTATTTGAGCGTACTATAAGTCAACAATGGACATACAAGAAGCCAACAATGGGACGGACTATAATTCATCACTTTTAAAAATGAGTTTGTCGTTCAACACGTGTTGGCGGTTGTAATAGCACAATTTTCTTTGAATTTTTACGTAAGCTTGATGAAATTGTATCCACACGATATAGATTTAATGTTTCTATATGGATAATGCAAGAACGCACACATCCGTAGAAACACGGGCATCTAAGCATCAGTCTACTAAGAAGCAGCGTGAAGTTTTTGTTACCATATTCATATATGCTAAATGACGAATTCACTCTAAAAATGCTATATATACATCAACCACATGTTGAAGTCTCACGACACTAGATCACTAAACTAGGTTCAAAACAAAAAAAAAGTCGAAAAGGAGACCACGGAAGTGCTTATCGCGGAAGCGTGGTAAACAACAACAAAAACACATGGGAGGTCAGATAAAGTTGCTCCATGGTGAAACTGAAAATATCTTAGTGGCCAAGGTCCAAAGTTACCAAAAACAACTGTTGATAAGTTGTGGATGCCACGCGCCTCTCGATCTCTTATTGTCATCTATACGGTTTTGTATTTTACATAGTGTTGATTTGCTAGTTATGAAACTCAAATATTCATAGAGAAAAATTTAGTTATAGGTTGGGTTTTTGATAAATTTATGAACACTCTTCAACTTGGATTCAATATTTGGAGACTTCAACAACCTTTTTATAAAGGTTTATTGTCCTTTTGACGTTTCGACAATCTACTGTCACCCTTTTTAAAAAAGATGGAAAGCTTATTGATAAAGGGAGACGCTACTTCATTAATAGGATTTCAACCTTGTATGAAAAGGGTGGCAGTATGTCACCCAAACTTCAACTAGAAGCCAAAAAAATGGACATACATAGAAGCCAACAATGAGGGACATACTATAAATCAACAACGTTA
Source organism: Cordylochernes scorpioides (assembly GCA_030710605.1). Lineage (NCBI taxonomy): Eukaryota > Metazoa > Arthropoda > Arachnida > Pseudoscorpiones > Chernetidae > Cordylochernes > Cordylochernes scorpioides. The sequence continues at coordinate 70,309,828 of CP092879.1, read as the reverse complement.
AATAAAGTCAACAATGGAGAAACAAGAAGCTAACAATAGAGCGTACTATAAGTCAATAATGAGACGTAGTAGAAGTCAACAATGAGACGTAGTAGAAGTCAACAATGGACATACAAGAGGCCAACAATGAGGCGTACTATAAGTCAACAATGGGCATACAAGAGGCCAACAATATGAGGCGTACTATAAGTCAACAATGAGACGTAGTAGAAGTCACCATGTAAATACAAGAAGCCAAAAATGGGACGGACTAGAAGTCAACAATGAGACGTAGTAGAAGTCAACAATGGACATACAAGAGGCCAACAATGAGGCGTACTATAAGTCAACAATGGACATACAAGAGGCCAACAATATGAGGCGTACTATAAGTCAACAATGAGACGTAGTAGAAGTCACCATGTAAATACAAGAAGCCAAAAATGGGACGGACTAGAAGTCAACAATGAGACGTAGTAGAAGTCAACAATGAGACGTAGTAGAAGTCAACAATGGACATACAAGAGGCCAACAATGGGGCGTACTATAAGTCAACAATGGACATACAAGAGGCCAACAATGAGGCGTACTATAAGTCAACAATGGACATACAAGAGGCCAACAATGGGGCGTACTATAAGTCAACAATGGACATACAAGAGGCCAACAATGAAACGTACTATAAGTCAACAATGGACATACAAGAGGCCAACAATGGGGCGTACTATAAGTCAACAATGGACATACAAGAGGCCAACAATGAGGCGTACTATAAGTCAACAATGGACATACAAGAGGCCAACAATGAGGCGTACTATAAGTCAACAATGAGACGTAGTAGAAGTCACCATGTAAATACAAGAAGCCAAAAATGGGACGGACTAGAAGTCAACAATGAGACGTAGTAGAAGTCGACAATGGACATACAAGAGGCCAACAATGAGGCGTACTATAAGTCAACAATGGACATACAAGAGGCCAACAATGGGGCGTACTATAAGTCAACAATGGACATACAAGAGGCCAACAATGAAACGTACTATAAGTCAACAATGGACATACAAGAGGCCAACAATGGGGCGTACTATAAGTCAACAATGGACATACAAGAGGCCAACAATGAAACGTACTATAAGTCAACAATGGACATACAAGAGGCCAACAATGGGGCGTACTATAAGTCAACAATGGACATACAAGAGGCCAACAATGAGGCGTACTATAAGTCAACAATGGACATACAAGAGGCCAACAATGAGGCGTACTATAAGTCAACAATGAGACGTAGTAGAAGTCACCATGTAAATACAAGAAGCCAAAAATGGGACGGACTAGAAGTCAACAATGAGACGTAGTAGAAGTCAACAATGGACATACAAGAGGCCAACAATGGGGCGTACTATAAGTCAACAATGGACATACAAGAGGCCAACAATGGGGCGTACTATAAGTCAACAATGGACATACAAGAGGCCAACAATGGGGCGTACTATAAGTCAACAATGGACATACAAGAGGCCAACAATGGGGCGTACTATAAGTCAACAATGGACATACAAGAGGCCAACCATGAGGCGTACTATAAGTCAACAATGGACATACAAGAGGCCAACAATGGGACGGACTAGAAGTCAACAATGAGATGGTAAATAAAGTAAACAATGAAGATACAAGAAGCCGACAATGTAGCGTACTATAAGTCAACAATGGACATATGAGAAGCCCACAATTAAAATACAAGAAGTCAACAATATGCATACAAGAACCCAACAATGGGACCTTCAAGAAGACTACAATGAAACATAAAAGATGGCTACAATATCATGCACAAGAAATCGATAGCCGGACAAAACTCCAACATCGATTATCATCTGGAGAGTAATCTTGGAGAAACGATGGCCTATAACAACGGAAATATCTTTATTTACGGGGCTGCTAACCAGAGGCCTATAAAAGAGATCAACCATACAGAGTACAATTAGCCAAAAATGACAAGCTCAAGGCTCCAACGACAAATAGGATGTTACCTGGAGAATGGCCCACACAAGAGGTCAACCTTAGAGTACAAGTAGCCAGAAATGTCACTAGTCAAAGATTCCAACAACAAAGAGAATGTCCCCAGGAGGATGATATTGGAGCAACAATGGCCCATACAAGAGGTCAACCACAAAGTACAAGTAACCAGCAATGTCACAAGTAAAAGGTTCCAGCAATGTCACCACCCGTACAAGATTCCAACAACAAAGAGATTGTCACCTGGAGGATAATCTTGGAGCACGCCGGCCAACCACAGCCCTGCGCCAGTCCGTTGAGGAACCAGCAGGCGGTGAGGGTGACCACAGCGGTGGGAGGGAAGGCAGCGAAGAGCACGGTAGCCAGACCACTCACCACGAGCCCCGTTGCAAAGAGCAGCCGCGCACTTACACGGTCAGACAGGATACCACCCAGGAACTTACTGATGGCGTAGGCCAGGTAGGAACCACTTACAATCAACCCTGGAACATCCAGTTTACGTCAATGGTTGGCTACGTTATCGTGGTACTACAGTGAGTACTGTAGAATTCCAATTATACAAATTACCCTGATAGACATGTTGATATCCCCAAGCCAATTATAAAAAGTGTTAATTTAAGTTGTAATAATAGTAGTAGAAAGCAAAATAATTTTGATAGAGTTACCTGAATTCTCCATCTATACTCATGGACAAAACGTGAAGAAGTTGTACCTTTCAGCGTGTATATCGGGATTCAGAACTCTGAAAGATATTACAGTGACCATTGTTAAGATTTATGTTTAAAATACTAGAGGTGACAACCACTCATTGTCCGGTTGAAAGAATTTATTTCACCATCAAATAGTTCTCTTTTATACAGCGAGGAGTTTTACATATTGAAAGATCGCCATGGATTTGCATAGCGTTGAAAGATAAAATGATATTTACATGAAAATAGTTACAACATATCAAATAGACAAAATTCATAGTATATGATAATCCATCACATATCACAACACGTTTCCCCTTCCTCAAAACCCAAGCCTTTGTGGTTTCTTCAGCTCTCTACCGAACCTAGAGAACCGGGGCATTACAGATGAGTTCTCAGAGGGCACAGCCATCCCATCACTTGGTTGTCGTTGTATTGGAGTTGTAGATGGTCCTGCGACTGGCTCCTCTTCAGTAGTTCTCTGCCAACTGCTGGAGTCCGCCGCTACTGGAGACGATTCACCTGAGAACGAGGTCCCCAAGGAGGGCGATTTCCCTTTTCCGGATGGTCCATTTTTTGGTCTTAGAAATTGTTGATTTCTGAGGAATTCCCTTCCAGATGGTGTTTCGACTTTGAAACTTTGAGGCGAATTCCCGTGAGCTGTAATCTTCACTGGTGTCCATGCCTGTTTTGGAGACAGTTGGCACCAGGCCTCCTCTCCCACGCTGACTTTAGGGTAGATTTTACTGCTTCTGTCGTAATACCTTTTCATCGAATTTTGTCTTCTTTTCTTTGCATTCTCTATATGTCTTTGATTGGTTTTGCACGGGCCATATAGCGGGGTGATTCTTGGGATGAGGCAGCGGAGACTTCTAGACAAACATAGTTGTGCCGGGGACGGTAGGTCATTCTTTGGAGTATTTCTGTAGGTCAGCAGGGCCAGATATGCGTCGGATCCTTGATCTTTACATTTGTTCAATAAAGTCTTTATTGTTTGGATATTCCTTTCTGCCAGTCCATTGGATCTATGAAGGTGTGGACTTGAGAAAATTTGCCTTATGCCCCATTTTGTACAAAAGTCTGTCATTATCTCTGAGTGGAACGGGAGTCCATTGTCGGACATAATAGTTTCCGGAATTCCAAATCGTGCAAATGTCTCTCTTAATTTATTTCTGACATTGGTCGCAGTAGGCGGGTTTAATGCATAAACCTCCGGGTAACCACTAAATCTGTCCACAATTAATAAATGAGGCTTTCTTTCAATATAAAATATGTCCATAGAGACTGTCTGCCAAGGATAATCCGGAATTGGAAATGATCTTAACGTCTCCCGTGTTTTAGATTTCTGGTATTTTTGACAAATGTCACAACTTTTAACTCTCTCAGCTATGTCCATGGACATTCCTGGCCAGAAAAGAGATTCACGTGCCAAACCCTGAATTGCTGATATCCCTTGATGAGATTTATGTAATAATTCGAGCATGTAGTTTCTTTGTGTTCCAGGAACCACTATTGCCGATCCGACACATAATAACTCATTCCATAGGTAAATACGGTGTCTAAAATCATAATAGGGTTTTACATCTTCATCTACATCTTTTTTGCTTATTGGCCACCCTTCAATAACGTAGTGGATTATTTTTAACAGCGTTGTATCTTCTCGGGTATCCTTCTGTAGAGTAATCAGTTTTTCGTCCGAGATATTGGCAGATATTAATTTGACCATTCTTCTGTCCTCGAGAAAGGGAGTTGGGAGTTCGTCTATGGGATGAGTATCCCTGGATAGGGTGTCTGCGAGAATTAAACATTTTCCAGGCCGATATTGCAATTTAAAATCAAAAGCAAAGAGTTTCATAACTATTCTCTGCAGTCGAGGCGATATATCAGTTAACGGTTTTTGGATAAGTGGTAATAAAGGCTGATGATCCGTCTGGATTATGAACGTGTGTCCTAATAATAAATATTCGAACTTTTTGCATCCATAATAAATGCTCAATAATTCTTTTTCAATCTGTGAGTACTGTTTCTGAGAATCGTTGAATGATGCGGATGCAAACGCCAGCGGTCGATTCTCTTGCAGCAGAGCAGCTCCCATAGCATCCTTGCTGGCATCACATTGTAGAACTAACGTCTTAGTTTTGTCGTAATGGCCCAACGAAGGAGCGTTTCGAACGCATTCCTTAATGTGATGGAATTCGATGTCTTGTCTAGGGCCCCAGTGCCAGACCACATTCTTTTTTAATATTCCTCTTATGTTGGACGTTGACGCGGCTAGATTCGGAATAAATTTTCCTAAATAGTTGTAAAGACCCATGACTCTCTGAAGCGACTTTTTATCTTCTGGCTTTTTGAGGTTGATCACTTTGTCGACCTTATTTGGCTCTGGATCAATTCCATTTTTCGAAATCATGTGGCCCAAAAAACTAACCTCCTTTTTGCATATTTGAGCCTTAGTCAAGTCGAATTTGATATTGTTTCTCCTTGCTATTTCTAGTATACCTTTCAATTTTTCATTATGTTCTTCAATGCAATCTGCGTATATCAGCAAGTCATCTACATATGTGACGTTCCGAAAACTGTTCTTAAAAATATTTGTCATAATTTCACGAATATTTGCGCCGATATATTCAAACCAAATGGTAATCGATTATATCTGAACTTTCCGAATGGTGTAGCCATCACCAACAGATCTCTGCATTCGTTGGCAACCGGAACATGCCAATAGGCCGATTTTACATCTAACACGGTATAATAATCAGCCTTGGGAATCTGATGTAATAATTCAGATGGAGCCGGAGTCTGGAAGTGTCTTCTCACCAGGGCCTGATTCAATTTGCGTGGATCCAAACATATTCTAATTTGGCCCGATTTTTTCTTCACTACGACCATAGGGTGAGACCACTCTGTTTCATGATAAATCTTCGTAATTATTCCTTGTTTTACCATCTTTTCCAATTCAGACTGAACTTCATTTCCTAGGCTTGCCGGGATGCGTCTTGGAAGGGCACGTACAGGCGGATACTCAGGTTTTGTATACATTTTACATTCAGAGTTTATCACTCCAACTCCTTGAAACACCTCATGAAATTGTTCGAGTATTTTTTTCGTTTGATCATGTAAAATCATTTCATGCGAGTTTATTTGATTGATTCGTTTCAAAATCTCAAGCTTCTCGCAAGTGTCGCCTGTGATGAGTGTCTGCGCATCGACATCAGCAATAATAAATTCACACAAGCTTTTCTTTTCACCATATTGGCATAACACTTCACATTTCCCCACGATAGGTAATTCCGAATGTCCATATGCATATGCCTTTAACGACGTGGGCTTGATTATTGGCTTTGCTGGCCACAAGCTTATCACTTTCTGAGGAAGCACATTAATCTGCGCACCAGTATCCAAATGTACAGACGTCTTGTTGCCATTTATACTTATCACAGCGGACCATTTGTCCGACCGAACGGTCTTAACAAGAACCTTATTTACATTGATACCTCCTTCGAAGGATTCGTCGCCTTCATTTTCCGCTATAAGGTTTCTTATGCGTCTGGTCCTACAAACTGCTGCGAAATGGTTTAATTTCCCGCATGCGTTACATGTCTTTCTGTATGCTGGGCAATTACCATATGTGTGTTGCTGTCCACACCACTTGCATTCATTTCTAGTGTTTGCAATACTGGGTCCTGCTTTAGCTTTTTCTACTCGACTTCTATTTTTCTCCCAGGTATTTTTGTTAATCTTCTCAATCATGGCCTGTTTTTCTTCCCATGACGCTATTTGTACGCAGACAGACTCGGCAATCGTGGCTACAGAAATTGCTTTTGGTAGGGTCAACTGGGGATCTTCCAACAACTTCTTTTTTACTTCCTGATCTATCATTCCAATTATGAAACGATCCCTGATGAGAGATTCAGCCAATTCCTCGAATTCACATTCCTGGGCGAGTTGTTTTAATTCCGTAACGAATTCAGTTATACCTTGCCCTTCCTTTTGTACGCTTGTGAAAAATTTGTTTCTAATTTGTATTATATTTTTAAAGGGTTTGAAATGTTTTGAGAACATGTCGAGCATCTCTTTAATACTTGGGTAAGCTTCATTCTCTGTTACTCTGAATGTTTTATATATCGACACCGTTTTTTCACCAAGAATATGTTTCAAAATGGCTCGTTGACGTACCAATGGCATGCTCTCCAAGTCTGCAGCTATAGAAAAAATTTCAAATGCTTCACGCCAAGTTTCCCATTTCTTCTCACCATTATATGGCACAAATTCGGCAGGTGGCTTTATATTTTCCATGTTTTGTAATTCTGCTCTTTTCTTTTAGAGACCTAGACAAAGCTCAAAAACAAAATATCGGCTGTCGGCTGCGCCATGTTAAGATTTATGTTAAAAATACTAGAGGTGACAACCACTCATTGTCCGGTTGAAAGAATTTATTTCACCATCAAATAGTTCTCTTTTATACAGCGAGGAGTTTTACATATTGAAAGATCGCCATGGATTTGCATAGCGTTGAAAGATAAAATGATATTTATATGAAAATAGTTACAACATATCAAATAGACAAAATTCATAGTATATGATAATCCATCACATATCACAACATGAAATATCACAGTATTGAAGACACACGAGATAACCAAGTGTGAACAAAATTGCCTCTGTCTCATTCAAAAAAAAAAACAGACGACGGGCGATATTAAAGACTTTTTAAGGTTTGTCCATGAGTGTATATACATCTATATTGTAGCAAAATATTTATTATTTTATTAACAAATTATCATTTTTATTTTTATATTTGGCCACCTTAGACTCTGACGAGGGCCATTAGCCCGAAACCATGGTCTCTAGGTGGACGCTTTTCAGTTTGCCAAAGCTGGTGTTGTGGCTTTGTTACCGACCCGAGGCCGCTAGTTGCGGCGATGGTCAATAGATGGCGTCTAGTTTTGAGGCTTAATTTGACAGGAGAGGAACCCTATGCTTTTTACACAGTATTTAGTCAATAATATGGTTTATATAAAAAAAAGCATCACAAGATCAAAACGTACATGGAAATGTAAGTTGTGAATGTTATTGAAAAATCGATTCGTTAAAAATAGCTAAACGATTACCTCCTGCCTAAAAATAAACTACGTGATTTCCGATTTTCTCTCATCAGTGTCATAAAGAATTATTTTCCGACCATTTTAAACAAAAGAAATTATATTTTATTCGATTTAAAATTATATTCAACTGTGTGTGTCAAAACATTATCTTAAATTGATATCTCTAATGCATGGTATCTCTTAATACATGTATTCAGAGAAAGTTTAGAAAGGACATTTTTGACAGAGATCCGATATAGCTAAATTCGTAGTATCATAAAATTATCATTTGGACATAGAGTATGAAATTGAATAATATCAAAAAGCACAAATCCACAGAACTAAGATTCTTGTACAATTTTATTTCTTTGAAATAAAATTCCGCCCTTCAGT
>CP092879.1:70285616-70301331 GCA_030710605.1 Cordylochernes scorpioides | reverse complement strand
TTTTTTCCTTTTTTGTTGTTGTTGGTCAAAGAAAGCGCACTTCTTGACCATATCGGTTCTTCGTGAGTTTCCAAAATTTTCCAGTACAAGATATTTCGATCAAAGTAGGAGCCGCCTCAGTGAACGTAAGTTGATTGTCTATCTATAGATAAACTACACAGCTCCCCCCTCAAATTCCTGGAAAGTTTCTCGATTTATCTCTCACTCTCCTTGTGTATGATGTCAATAAAATATTTTTAAATCTAAAAAAAAAAATCTCTCTCTCTCAAGTCTTGGATCTTCGCGGTGGGCCTAGAGGACCACGCCATCACTATCTCCTCAGCGGCGAGGCATGCGATCTACAGTTTTCTTCGTAGATCACGAAATACGTGGTATCGCTGGAGACCCGCTAGCGATCTTCCATCAAGCTCTGCAGCGGTGGCTGAGAAAGAGACAAGGGTCGCCTCTCCCGTCAAAATAGACGTCAAAACTAGACGCCATCTATTGACCGTCGCCGCAAACTAGGTCTAGGTGGACGCTTTTCAGTTTGCCAAAGCTGGTGTTGTGGCTTTGTCACCGACCCGAGGCCGCTAGTTGCGGTGACGGTCAATAGATGGCGTCTAGTTTTGACGTATATTTTGACGGGAGAGGCGACCCTTGTCTCTTTAGATATATATATATGCAAGGCAATAACGAGCTTTCTATAGAAATGAAATTAAACCATTATATAAGCACAATTTTCTTCTTTTTCAAATAAAACAAACTTCCTCTACTGACTTGACTGTTGTGAAATATGTAAATGTGCTCGTTTTATTGACTCTCTCGGAGAGACTTTCTCTTACTTCCCAAGCGCCATCAGATTACGCATGCGCAGTTTATTTTATTTATTTCACTGTTCTGATCGCACAAGCAGGCGGGAAAGCTTGTCGTCCAAAATATTCCTTCATTTTTAATTGAAGAAATTGAGGTTTAAGTCAAATAAATTTTCGCTAAAACCTTCTTTAAAAATAGCTTAAAACTAAGAGGAATCAACGTCTGATTGAGAGTTATTCCGATAGATGACGCTCTACCATCAGCAACATTCAATTGCATGATCTCAATATTTAATACGATTTTTCATTTACACTTATCGACAAAACTTGGAAAGTATTTTATGTTACCAGTCGTCATTTTTTTTTAAATGGAGACAGACAATTTAGTTCACACTTGGTTATCTCGTGTGTCTTCAATAAATATCACTGTAATATCTTTCAAAGTTATAGTGTCTGAATCCCGATATACATGCTAAAAGGTACAACTTCCTTAAGTTTTGTTCACACTTGGTTATCTCATGTGTCTTCAATAAAGGTCACTGTAATATCTTTCAGAGTTATTGTCTGAATCCCGATATACATGCTAAAAGGTACAACTTCCTTAAGTTTTGTCCATGAATGTCAAGGAACAGTTGAGACACTCGGTGTGCGGGAAGAGAACCTAGGAAATGTTTGGCCTAGCCTTGACCCCAAGGTGATAAACTCCAATAGAGAGACACCACCCACGAGGCTACGCACTCTATACCTTCTGATCGACTTATAGGAGAATCTTTCTGTTCATTACTTGGATATATTTGCCAATCTGTCCATACCATGAGATAGAAGCAATCTTCCTCTTTATTTAGTTGTGCTTATATATGTATTTAGTATGTAATGTAGGCTTAATAAGACTTATGGAGCCAACAACCGGAAACGCGTAAGTGGTTAGCTTTTTATTGATTAATCAAGAATGGGTATTTTTGGCCAAATAAGGGATAATTAACGATCAGAAGATGCCTTTTTCCTAATAGACTTAGTTTTATTCTTCTTTCATGTATATATACATTTTTATTATTGTGAAAAAATAGTACAAATGTAACATTGTACTGGGATAAGGTGCATAAATTAAGAGAAAGGCATCTCCTTATCGTGCAACTGAAAGTTGCTGATGGCTAGCGCCATCTATCGGAATAAATATTAACTATTCTCGTTGATTTTTAATTATTACAGGATTATTTTCTGGAATAATTAAAAATCAACGAGAATAGTTGATATTTATTCCGATAGATGGCGCCAGCCATCAGCAACTTTCTGTTGCACGATAAGGAGATGCCTTTTTCTTAATTTTTATTATTATTATACCCTGTTGTGTAGGCCATTATAATCACGGCCGGTCGATTGTAGATAAAGATTGCTTTTACTGTAAGTTCAAATATCTACACATGTAGAGAGAAGTTCCGGCTTTTGCACTTACAAGTGTGCCAGAGCTCCGTTTGGTTACTTGAATTCACTGGTGGGTTTGGATTTTTTCAATAATCGGGAATGTCATTGAAGCATTTTTTTTCCCCTTCAGAAAAAAAAAATTGTCCAATACGGGTGTTTGAAGTTTATATGTTAAGTTTGTAATTATTCTTATTTTTTACCTCATAGAAACATTTTTCTGGCAGACATATTCAATTTTTTTTATCATCGTCATTTTTAAATATTGTTTATTATTGTTTTTTTAGTTATCAAATCATTTTATAATTGTAGTTTCTTTTTTGTGTGTTCATTTTTAAGCAATAAAATATATGTAGAACAAAGGTGTAATATTCAATTCAAGCATATGGAACCAACATCAATTCATTTTTGAAACAAAGGAAAATCATAAGCTTATATAACTTTCACTTTTTCATACTACGGGATTCTATCACGAGTTGCGGCTATCGAACATCGAACAACTCATTATAGTTTTCTATCCAAAATTATAAAACTCTTCAGAAATAAACAATTCACTATATCCATACGGACAAGACACCTCAGTTGGCCGGTATTGTGATCAGGTTGCACGGACCGATCTGATCTGCTCCATGGACAAGACACCACCACCACCTCAGTTGGCCGGTATTGTGATCAGGTTGCACGGACCGATCTGATCTGCTCCATGGACAAGACACCACCACCACCTCAGTTGGCCGGTATTGTGATCAGGTTGCACGGACCGATCTGATCTGCTCCATGGACAAGACACCACCACCACCTCAGTTGGCCGGTATTGTGATCAGGGTGCACAGACCGATCTGATCTGCCCCATGAACAAGACACCACCACAATTCCCTAATGCTCTTATTGCACAGGACGCCTCTCCCGTCAAAATAAACGTCAAAACTAGATGTCATCTATTGACCGTCACCACAAACTAGCGGCCTCAGGTCAGTGACAAAGCCAACAACACCAGCTTTGGTAAACTGAGAAGTATCCACTTAGATGGTTTCGGGCTAATGGCCCTCGTCAACCTAGGGTGGATTTATTCCATGAGATCTACACGGGATCTAACGGAATCTTCACAATCTTCCAAAGAGGTGTTTAGCTGGAAAATGGCTGGACCAAGAGAAGCGTCCACCTAGAGACCATGGTTTCGGGCTAATGGCCCTCGTCAACCTAGGGTGGATTTATTCCATGAGATCTACACGGGATCTAACGGAATCTTCACAATCTTCCAAAGAGGTGTTTAGCTGGAAAATGGCTGGTCCAAGAGAAGCGTCTACCTAGAGACCATGATTTCGAACTAATGGCCCTCGTCAACCTAGGGTAAACTTTATTCCATGAGATCCACACGGGATCTAACGGAATCTTCACAATCTGCCAAAGAGGTGTTTAGCTGGAAAATGGCTGGACTAAGAGAAGCGTCCACCTAGAGACCATGATTTGAACTAATGGCCCTCGTCAGCCTAGGGTAAACTTTATTCCATGAAGTTTGCCATACCTGGTGTTGTGGCTTTGTCACCGACCCGAGGCCGCTATTTTGCGACGAGGGGTCAATAGATGGCGTCTAGTTTTGACGTTTAATTTGACAGGAGAGGCGCCCTATGCTTTTTTAGATCAATTTCCTTCCAGCAAAATTTCCATTCTATATTTTGATTATTATTGCAGCAATAAAATCTTAAGAGGGCTTGCTCATCAGTAGAGAACCCTCTCAGCGGTTTCGCCAGTTTAAGGAATTACCACTGATGAGCCAGACCCTTAATTAATTATTTCACTATATTCGACTTTTATCGTATTTATCATCTTAAATGACGCCATGCGGTCAACGCCATGTTGTTCCGCTTATTTGCCTTTAATTCTTAAAGTCTGTTTTAAGAGACAGTTTGTGTTATTTAGTCTTTTTTTTTTTTCTTCAAGTGGCTTATGGTGAATGAGAGGGTAACACGCTCGATTCCCGATATAAGTCGGTGGATGAGAGGGTAACACGCTCGATTCCCGACAGTCATGAACCGGGATTGAATCCCGCGTTAAAAATTGTTCAATATGTGAATAACCTTCACATATTATTCATTGTTTAAATTATCATGAACTAGGTTGCTCTTGCTGAGCGGTACCTATTTATGTGATTTGAACCAGAAGTGGCTTACAGGTATGTGTATGTGTGACTACATTTAAAAATGAATAATAAGATTAATGACAGAATATTATCTAAAATCAAACGTAATAACGTTTAATCTGTTATATACCTATATTTTAAAGTAATCAAATTTATCAGATTATTACAACAATGAGTCAGGTAGAAATATGATTCACATTCTTAAAAAAAAAAAAAAACGATTTTAAATATTATATACAGTTAAACCTATCTATAACGCTTCCTCTAAATAGCGCCCGATTTTAAATACGTAGTACGATGCGATTTACATTAAAAGTGACCTGTCTATAGCACCCCTCTCTCTATAGCATCCTATTTTGGTGAGTCCCAAGAGGGGGGCGCTATAGACAGGTTTAACTGTATTGTTTTGGAAAAAAAAAATTATATTAACAAAGTAAAATTTTAAAAAGTTTAAGATGCGGGAAGATAAACTAAAGTTATCGAAATATCTTTGAAAATAGAGAATTCTATAGATTAAATGCACACGCTATGTAATCAAACGATAGATAAATGTATATCATTGTTTCGTCTGGTTTAGATTTTATTTGGATGTTTATTTGCAACGCGCTAGAATTTAGTATATAAAAATTTAACCATAGCTAATTTTTAATATACTATCGCATTTGGTATTTTAAAAATATTAAATTTCGCTATAATTTATGGATAGACATTTATTGTGTTTTTATAAACAGAAAAATGATTTCTAGACGACATTAAAATGTTTTAAAAATTGATTTTTCCTTAAAAGTATCGCACATCAATTATTCCAACATTATATTAATATCAAATAATTATTTTTCAAATAATTAATTATAAGCTAACAAAATGTAGATATAAAAATTTCGGCGAGACAAAGCAGAATTCTCAATTAGCGAAATTAATTTTTCTCTTTTTATAATTTTTATAAATGTCATTTAGTATGACTTTTTAAATTATTATTATCAACAACAACGCATTGATATTTATTTCAATACATACGTTATAACGAATCTCGCATAATCATAATTATCTATACATATTTGAACTATATAAAATAAAATTTATATCATATAACTATAATAAATGTCAAATAAAATTTTTAAAACGTTATATAAATGTGAAGTAATTTTAAACCAAAAGAACCTTACCTGCATCATTCTTCTGTAACCCTTCTTCCATCAATTTGGGTAAGGCATACGATACACTTTTGCGATTATACGTATAGCAGGCATAGCCGACAAAAAGCCCGCAAAAAACTAGCGATTGGTACCGAAAGAGTTTTGCCATTTTGGAAGGGTGATATTGACCCTTGCGTAGCTGCAGGCCAACTGACTCTTCGCCACCTAGCGGCAAGGCGTTATCATCTTCTGCCAACTTTTTTGTTTACTTTTAGCGCCAAGATAAAATTTCTAACTTCCTTTGAGCTTTCTTTGTTCGTTTTAGATATTCTGTGCTTGGTTGTTTATTTGAAAAGCTAAAATTTAGTAATTGAAAAAAATTATCTGATTAAATTATAAAATGTTTATAACTTTCTATTTTACAATGCACTAGCGCGCCATCTGTTATCAAATTACAAAACTATTCTAGACGCGTAATATTCTTTTTAAAATAAAACAATTTCTACTGCCCTTACTGCAATGGAAAAATTAAAGGGAGGGCCTGGCTCATCAGTGGTGAACCCTCCCTTTAATTTTTCCATTGCAGTAAGGGCAGTAGAAATTGTTTTATTTTAAAAAGAATATTACGCGTCTAGAATAGTTTTGTAATTTGATAACTGTTTCTGTTTTTAAAAAAATGTAAATCGATGCAATTATCCCTAGCTGGGATATCGCGTTTGTGTGTTGAAATAAATTAAATATTAATTAATTTCAATCTCCTGGACATAAATAATTAAATAGGTTTCTGAAGATGAATTTATTTTCATACTAATTTCATACTTAGGCGGCATTTTGTTCGTTTATTTATCTCTCCTGTAGAGAGGCAGAGATTCCCGAAAGTTTGAGACTGCTTTAATAAATTAAAAAGAAACTCTTTTTAAGGAAACCAATTTTGTTCACACTTACCAGGTCTATTAGTATGAAACGCGAAAATATTCAGTGAATTCAAAAGTTCACCAATTCCATACAACAAAAGATTTTTTATTCAAAGTAACTGCCCTGATTAGCTATACACTCGGACCACTTTTGAGGCAACTTTCGAATTCCTTGTCTGAAAATTTCTATTCCTTTTGAGTCGAACCAGTCAACAAGTCATTTTCGGAGTATGTCTGAGTTCGAAAATTCCTGGTTTTTAGGGCGTGTCCTAAAGATGTGAAAAGGTGGTAGTCCGACGGCGCTAAGTCTGGTGAGTACGGCGGGTGGGGTTAGAGTTCCCAGCCCAAGTCTTTTATGGTGTTTTTGACCACCGTAGCGTTGTGGGCTGGAGCGTTGTCATGCTGCAGTATCAGGTTGTTGTGCTTTTCACGCCATTCCGGTCTTTTTTCATTCAACGCCTCTCTCAAACTGTGCATTTGTTGTTCGTAGCGACTAGTATTGACCATTTTGCCAGGTTTCAGGAGCTCGAAATATACTACGCCGGTCTGGTCCCACCATATGCAAAGCATTGCCTTTTTTTCCGAAGCGATTGGACCTAGGCGTCTGTTTTGGAAATTGGCCGGGCAGGCCCCACGACTTTTGGCGCGTAGGATTGCTGGAGTGGATCCATTTATCATCAGAAGTTACGATTCGGTGCAAAAATGACTTCTTTTCATGCCTGGCGAGCAGCCCTTCGCAGGTTACCAGACGCCGTTATTGCTGCCTTTCGCTCAACTCGTGGGGGACCCATCTGGAAAGCTTTTGGGTCATTCCGAGGCTGTTTAAACGTAGAGAAACAGCACCTTGAGACACCTGGAGCTGTTTTGCGAGTTTCTCCTGCATTTGGGTACTGTCCTCATCCAACAAAGCTTGCAGTTCAGCGTCCTCGAACTTTTGGGGCGGTTTTCCATGTGGTTCATTATCAAGTTCCAAATCGCCACTTTGGAATTTTTTAAACCACCTGTAACACTGCGATTTGCTCAGAGCGTGGTCGCTGTAAACTTTCTCGAGCATTCGGTGGGCTTCAGTGGCACTTTTCTTCCAGTTGAAGGTGAACAACAAAGCTTCCCGCAAATGGGCACTTTTTGGCTCGGAAATCGCCATTTTCCACGGGCTCCAGAAATTTTTCACGATTTGAATTTTTCTAAAACTGCACGCATGCTGATGCCACGTGAGTCAAAGAACAAAACGCCTACAACAGCGCCACCGTCGGCTCAAATAAAGTTGCACAGCGGCCTCTGGCGCCCATTTTCGCGTTTCATACTAATAGACCTGGTAGTTATCTCGTGTGTCTTCAATAAAGGTCACTGTAATATCTTTCAGAGTTATTGTCTGAATCTCTATATAAATGCTAAAAGGTACAACTTCCTTAAGTTTAGCTTACACTTGATTATCTCGTATGTCTTCAATAAAGGTCACTGTAATATCTCTCAGAGTTATTGACTGAATCCAGATAAACATGTTAAAAGGTACAACTTCCTTAAGTTTTGTTCACACTTGGTTATCTCGTGTGTCTTCAATAAAGGTCACTGTAATATCTTTCAGAGTTATTGTCTGAATCCCAATATGCATTCTGAAAGGTACAACTTCCTTAAGTTGTGTCCGTGAGTATAAAGACTCCATCAACTTTATTTAAAATAGTTTTATTTCCCTTTACATTTCGGCAACTCACTGTTGCCCTTTTCAAAAGATGAAGAGTTTATTATAAGCTTCTTACTTCGCTAATAAGTTTTCCCTATTTTGAAAAAGGACGACAGTGGGTCAACAAAACGCCAAGGGCAATATACTTTTTGTACCAAAAGAGACAACTCTCCCTTTAAATGTGCCTCAAAACGATGGCACTATTACATTACCATAGTAAAAAACTTTACTAGTCTTCTTCTTCCTTATCTACACTCAATCATATCTGGGTGAAGTAGAATGTGTCTGCCTTTGTCATTAAGACTGGGAGCACTACTCAGTGGCAGGCCAACTTAGCTCCAAAAGAAATGGCTGCCTCTGACATGAGGAACAGACACCATGTGCAGCTGCTCCTAATATGGAGTACAAACGCTGCTCATCCTGTATCCCTGGATCAGGAGCCCTTACAGGGTACTATCAGACGGGCCAGCTGAACCCAGGTTTTTTAACGAGCTTGTTACTGCTCCCCCTCCTCCTTTTTAATCCGGGCTTGGGACCGGCAAAGGCGGAGTTACTTTATTAGTGACGATAAAGATTGATCCACATCAGTTTTGGAAAATTCAGACAAAAAGCCAACCTGTATACTATGGTTTTGGTCATCATCAGTACAGGGGTGGCTTCGATTTCATAACCCCTTTCGTAGGATGTTATGAAATCCCCTGTACTGATAAGGACCAAAGACCGAAACCATGGTATATAGGTTGACTTTTTGTCTGTATTTTCCAAAACTGGTATTGTGGATCAATCATCACTAGTAAAGTTTTTTTACTAGGATGGTAAGGCACAATTTGCATATCTATATATATAAAAATCAATGTTTGTATGTTTGTTTGTTTGTATGTTCGGTATACAAATTCGCAGTAGTTCACTAATTCAAACCAAAATTTCCATACATAGGTAAAAAAATACGGGGAAGACGATAGGCTATTTTAAAAAATATATAAATCAATTATTAAAACTATATATTCAAATTATTCTACTTAGCTCACGAACAGCGCCCTCTATCAAAAATTAGATTAAATTATGCTGATGCAAACAAATAGATAATGCTAATAACAAACAATTATAAAAATATATATTATCTAAATATATATCATTCGGGTAGATATGCACACGGGTCAATCCCGGGGCGAAGCCCGGGTCACCCATCTAGTAGATTATAAACACAAGGTAATAAGACCAAATCCAAATAAATAGTGTGTGACGTTTCGGTAACAGCGTTGTTACCATCTTCAGACAAAAGTACTGTTACCGAAACGTCACACACTATTTATTTATTTTGATTTGGTCTTATTACCTTGTTTTACTAAGGTGATGCAATAGTGCGATCGTTTTAATCCACATTTAAAGGGAGAGTTGTCTCTTTTGATACATGAATATCAACCTCCCGAAACTTTATGTTATAATAAACTTTTTTTAACACTTTGAGGACGGACGATTCCACAGTTGCATAGGAGGCAAAAGGAGCTGCTGCGGTCTCACGTGATGTTTTACATTGGGTCAGCTTACATCCCCCCAACCCACTGATAAATAGACAAGAAGTTATGGGAAAAGATCCTGGTGGATGCGATTTTATATTTAATTTTGAAAATTGAAGACGCGAATTCGTTTCCTTCGGGCTTGATGCAAAATCGGCAAGGACGTGAAATCGCGTCCCTCGGGTCGAAACTTGAATATTAAACGTATAATGACATGTGGTGAACACCTGGAAGTATTGAAACAGCTATTGAGAAGATTGAGAGCATTCAGAACAAGAGAACGAGGTCAAATTTATTGCAGACAATTGGAAGGGGGGGACACAACAAGAAGAGTTCCTGACATGAAAAATAGTAACTTTCTGTGAAACTCTAATACTATTTTGGATCATTCTTCACTTTCTTACTGCTACTCTTTTTGTGTTGTTTTTCTTGCTTCCCTCTTTCTCTTTCTTGTTTTTTTTTTCTTTTTCTTCTGTCTATATCATTATTTCTTTTGTCTCAATACTTTGTTCTTATGCATACCTCTGGTGAATCCTGTATAGGATCAGTGACCCTAAATAAAGGCTTTTTGTTGTTGTTGTTGTATTGGATCATTCTGCTTTTATATGCTTACAATGAAGGGTGTAATCTTTGAAATGTTTTTTTTTTTTTGGCGTAAATTTTGAAGGGGAGTATAGAAACACTCTGTATCCTGATTGTGCAAATTTGTTGTCTTGCACCTTCTATCAGAATTAAAAAAAAAAAAACATCACCAATGTTCTGTAAGAAAATTTAATCAACATTTAGTTTATGTTTTTCTCGATAGATGACACAAACAATCAAGAAGCTTCAATTATATTTCTGTGAAAAATAGACATTTCGGCCAGTTAGAGTTTTTTATTTTCTCAACCTTTCAACATAATCTTTTGTCTTCGTCAGGAGAAATAAATAAGGCATTTTGCAAGGCGTTAAAAAAGAGAACAATTTTTAACGTCTTGTCAAATGCTTTATTTTTATCTATTTCTCCTGAAGAAGACAAAAGATTATTAAAATTTTTTACACAAATAAATTTACTGGCAATGCGTTTCTTTTTTAAATCTCTACAGACCTTACTGCAATGATATGATTTAATGAATGAGAGGGCTTGGCTCATCAGTAGTGAACCCTCTCAGCGGTTTCGCCAAATTAATCTCTAGACCGCTCTACTATTGTATTGGACTGGTTTTGTTATATACCCTGCATTTTCTATGGAAGGCAGCTAAATGGTGTTTAGTGAACAATGGACATAAGCTTATAGGTCTGTAGAGGTACATACATATAAATTTCAAGGTATTGCATCGAGCAAAGCTCTTCCGCGCAAAACATGTTTTCATAACCATTATATATTAGTAAATTAAATTTTATTGCCCTCTATCGTTAAAATTTTACACAAATAAATTTACTGGCAATGCGTTTCTTTTTTTAAATCTCTACAGACCTTACTGCAATGATATGATTTAAGGTCTGTAGAGATTTAAAAAAGAAACGCATTGCCAGTAAATTTATTTGTGTAAAAAAATTTAACGATAGAGGGCAATAAAATTTAATTCACAAAAGATTATTGTCGAAACGCTGAGAAAATATAAAAACTCTAACTAAGGCAGCCTCTATCTTCAGAAAAGTAAGTAGAAAATGGTTTGTAATCCTGTAAATAGTATTGTTGAAGAGCCTTGTCTCGAAAGCTTGTCTTTTAAATACACAATAATTCCAGGAGAACCTCCATGAGAGGACACCTCTCTATAAAGGACAGTTTTCATTTGTAAAATTATCATTTTTACTATTTAGCAACTCTCCGGTAAGAGAACTCCTCTCCCTAAAGGACACCTTGGCTCTGCAATTAGGTGTTGTCCTTTACAGTGAAGTTCTATTTTATTTAGCAACTCTCTGGTAAGAGAACACCTCTCTCTAAAGGACACTTTGACTCTGCAATTAGGTGTTGTCCTTTACAGTGAAGTTCTATTTTATTTAGCAACTCTCTGGTAAGAGGACACCTCTCTCTAAACGACACTTTGACTCTGCAATTAGGTGTTGTCCTTTACAGGGAGGTTCTATTGTATTTAGCAACTCTCCTCTCTCTAAAGGACACTTTGACTCTGCAATTAGGTGTTGTCCTTTACAGGGAGGTTCTATTGTATTTAGCAACTCTCCTCTCTCTAAAGGACACTTTGACTCTGCAATTAGGTGTTGTCCTTTACAGGGAGGTTATATTGTATTTAGCAACTCTCCGGTAAGAGGACATCTCTCCCTAAACGACACTTTGACTCTGCAATTAGGTGTTGTCCTTTACAGTGAAGTTCTATTTTATTTAGCAACTCTCTGGTAAGAGGACACCTCTCTCTAAACGACACTTTGACTCTGCAATTAGGTGTTGTCCTTTACAGGGAGGTTCTATTGTATTTAGCAACTCTCCTCTCTCTAAAGGACACTTTGACTCTGCAATTAGGTGTTGTCCTTTACAGGGAGGTTATATTGTATTTAGCAACTCTCCGGTAAGAGGACATCTCTCCCTAAACGACACTTTGACTCTGCAATTAGGTGTTGTCCTTTACAGTGAGGTTCTATTGTATTTAGCAACTCTCTGGTAAGAGGACACCTCTCTCTAAAGGACACTTTGACTCTGCAATTAGGTGTTGTCCTTTACAGTGAGGTTCTATTGTATTTAGCAACTCTCCGGTAAGAGGACATCTCTCCCTAAAGGACACTTTGACTCTGCAATTAGGTGTTGTCCTTTACAGTGAGGTTCTATTGTATTTAGCAACTCTCCGGTAAGAGGACATCTCTCCCTAAACGACACTTTGACTCTGCAATTAGGTGTTGTCCTTTACAGGGAGGTTCTACTGCATTTAGAAACTCTCCAGTAAGAAGACACCTCTCCCTAAAGTTCACTTTTGCTCTGCAATTAGGTGTTGTCCTTTACAGGGAGGTAGTTCTACTGTAAAGGTTTTGTGTGTGTATAATCTTCACCAGTTATGACTGAGGATGAAAATCTATAAATGAAATTCTAGTTTTACACCTGCTTAGCATAAGTTATAAATATGTTTTAGAGGGGAAACCCAAATGTAGATTAAAAAAACACAATAAAAAAAGTCCATAAAAAAAAAAAAGGTTTTATTTGTTCATTGCACACAGTGTCATAATCAACATCTGATATGTAGCGGACAACTGAAACGGTATTGTTGTATATAAGTACTCTTGAGAGAAAATAATTTTCTAAAATTGTAAAACATATTTATATTTCGATAAATAAAAAATTACAACAAGAACAATATAGAGTCCATTTTTATATCTTTAGATGAGATGAGATAAAAAAAAAAAAATTAAACATTTATCGATAGGCCAAAGCAATTTTATATATTTATAGGTGGAAAAAATATGAATATAGTAGAACCTCCATGAGAGGACACTCACACTAGAAGACACCTCTCTATAAAGGACAGTTGTCATTTACAAAATTACCATTTTTACTACAGTAGAACCTCTCTTTAACAGACACCTCCCTACGAAGGACAGTTTTCATTTACAAAATTACCATTTTTACTATTTAGCAACTCTCCGGTAAGAGGACACCTCTCCCTTTAGGCTCTGTAATTAGGTGTTGTCCTTTACAGTGAGGTTCTACTGTATTTAGCAACTCTCCGGTAAGAGGACACCTCTCTCTAAAGGACACTTTGGCTCTGCAATTAGGTGTTGTCCTTTACAGGGAAGTTCTACTGTATATATTTGAAGAAGAACAATTTTATAAAGAATGTATCTTCTCGTAAATCATCAACCAATCATTATCATCCTAATACAATACTTCTAGCCAATTAGAGAACAAGCTAGAAACATCGGCTTTGTTGAGACAAGGTAATAAGACCAATTACAAATAAATAAATAGTTTATGATGTTTCGGTAACAGCGTTTTTACCATCTTCAGACAAAAGTCTGAAACGTCACACACTATTTATTTGGATTTGGGTCTTATTACCTTGTGTTTATAATCTATAATCCAAATTGTGCCTTATCATCGGCTTGTTGAGAGACTCAGGAAGGCCCAACTTTCAGCCCCATCAATCAAGTGAAACAAAGTGAGGCACATTACAGAGACACTGCATTCAATAAACTATAACAAAAATAATAATAAAAATTCCAACACAATACACCCAAAAATAAATTTTAAAAAGGAACTTTTGAAAAAAAAAATGTAAATATATATATCTATATAATATATTTGATATATAATTTTACTCTTCCATTAACATATATATATATACAGTAGAACCTCCAGTAGAACACTCGCGCTAGAGGACATCTCTCTATAAAAGACAGTTTTTCCATTTGCAAAATTAACATTTTAAAAATTTAGCAACTTTCTGGTAATAGGAAACCTGTCCCTAAAGATGGCCTGTTCTTTTTTATTTTTTTTTTGCTTATTCCTAGTATACGTTGTACAGGCCATGATAATCATGGTGGGTAGTTAGCGACTGCTTTTTACTGTAAGGGCATCACATATCTACATGGCCTGTTCTGAATCTTGTTAGTGTTCTTATAATAACCATTAAGATAGAAGTTACCTGGCCAGCATTCATAGTTCTTAGAATTAAAAGATACTTCTGCCAGTAAATCTAATTTATTCTCTCAACCACAAGGTAATAAGACTAAATCCAAATAAATAAATAGTGTGTGACATTTCGGTAACAGCAGTGTTACCATCTTCAGACAAAAGTACTGAATGAGAAATTATACCACAGCATGTTTTAAATTATACATTTTTATATAAATTATAGATTTTAAATTGTAGATAAAACATGCTTAAAAACATTATATCTCCATTCAGTACTTTTGTCTGAAGATGGTAACAAAGCTGTTACCAAAACGTCACACACTATTTATTTATTTGGATTTGGTCTTATTACCTTGTGCTTATAATCTATAATTCAAATTGTGCCTTATCTATTCTCTCAATCTTTCAACAAAAATATTTATCTTCGTCAAAAACAAATATAAACTAAAGCATTTGGCAAGGCGTTAGAATAATTTTTAACGTCTTGCCACAAATTCTTTCTTTTTATATCTCCTTGACAAAGACAAAAGAATATTGTTGAAACTTTGATAAAATAAAACTTTAACTGACTGAAGTATATATATCCTTTCGTACATATATTTATTGTGTAGATATATTTTTTATCTTTTCATCTAACTAACTTGTATACTTAATTCTGTACATATTTAAAATATCTTTCTTTCTTTTCTTTCAAAAGTTTTGTTTATCTTTAAAGTGCAAGTGTCCCTAGGGGGACATAGCGCTCTAAGTCGAAATAAAGAATGAAGGGGGGTCGGTGAAAGGCTGGTTAAACTGTTTGGCTTTCGATCACTATGACCCGGGTTCGATTCCCGCATTGGACACTTTTTTCTGTTTAAAAAAAAAATGCTCCAATGGCCCCCGATTTTTGCAAAATTCCAACCCCACCAGCGAGTGCAAGTAACCAAACGGGGCTCTGGCACATTTGTAAGTGCAAAGTCGAACTGCTTTTTACATGTGTAGACATGTGGTGCGCTTACAGTAAAAGCAGTCGCTAACTACCCATCATGATTATCATGGCCTGTACCACGTTGTTGTTGTCGTGTCCAAAGAAGAGTCTCAGATGTCTCCATGCATCTCTATCACAGCAGCAGCAATATCCATTATCTTGGGTGTGTAAAGCTGCTGCTCTGGGTCTAAGTCAATTTTCTGCAAGGCTGCGGCCATTGCTGGGCATGAGAATATGTGAGTAGGTGTTAGTTCCACACCAGGACAGTTGTTGCATGCTTTATAAGTTTTTGTGCCATCTGGATGTATTGTCATTCCTTTATAGTGTACTAGGGATAAGAAAAAATAAAAATAAAGAATGAAAGTGTCCATTTTAAAAAGAAATATAAACACCATCCAGGCAACCTCTTTCTTCAAGAGATAATACATTTCAGTTAGCTCAGGAAGAGCTTGTCTTAAAGCTTCCTTTAATACGGGAAGACAACTGAACGCTAGGAGAACCTAGGAAATGTTTGGCCTAGCCTTGACCCCAGGGTGATAAACTCCAATAGAGAGACACCACCCACGAGGCTACGCACTCTATACCTTCT
>CP092879.1:70248248-70277028 GCA_030710605.1 Cordylochernes scorpioides | reverse complement strand
ATGTCATGCTTATTGGCAAAATTCCTGTTACAAACTATGGTGTGTAAGCAAATAAATTAAACCTTTTTTTTTCCTCAATACATTAAAACCTCTTTAATTCAATTTATAGTTGTTTCCTGCTAGAGTTGGTGTTGTATTATAGTAGAACCTCCATGAGAGGACACTCGCGCTAGAGGACACCTCTCTACAAAGGACAGTTTTCATTTGTAAAATTACCATTTACTACCATTACCATTTTATAATTCACTGGTGTGTGGACACCCCTCTTTAAAGGACACTTTTGCTCTTCAATTAGGCGTCCTTTACAGGGAGGTTCTACTGTATAAGCCCTCTGTTAAATTGAAGTAAATAAATTCCTTAATTGCGATTAAAAAAAGAATTGAATTATAGTAAGAGTTTTGAAATACAATCTGTAGAATGAGGTGTTATGCCGTATTTTTATAAATCTTCAAAACACAAGGTAATATGATCAAATCTATACCCATTAAAATACCTAATGTTTCTTATCTATAATCCAAATTGGACCTTATTAAGCAAAGCCTCAATGTTTTAGCCATTAAGTTTCAATTTCCTTTTGGCTCTTTGCCCATTATAATCTTCAGCTATTGTTAACACTGTGTCTCGGTACATATTTTATCTGCCTTGATATCTATCACAGATGTGGTGGTATCACCCAAATTAAACAATAAGTAACTAATACTCTCATGGACAAAACTAAAGGAAGTTGTACCTTTTAGCATGTATATCAGGATTCAGACAAAAACTCTGAAAGATACACTCATGGACAAAACTTAAGGAAGTTGTACCTTTTAGCATGTATATCAGGATTCAGACAATAACTCTGAAAGATATTACAGTGACCTTTATTAAAGACATACGAGATAACCAAGTGTATATACACTCATAGACAAAACTTAAGGAAGTTATACCTTTTAACATCTGTATTGGGATTCAGACAATAACTCTGAAAGATATTACAGTGACCTTTATTGAAGACACATGAGATAACCAAGTGTGAACAAAATTTCCACTGTCTCCTTAAAAATATATGTATATTGACTACTGGCAATATCAAAAACTTTCCACTTCCTTCTTCTTCTATCTTATCTCCACTCAATCATATTAGGGTATCAAGCTTGTAATGCTTGAGATCATGACTGGGTGAAGTAGAATGTGTCTGCCTTTGTCATTAAGACTGGGAGCACTACTCAGTGGCAGGCCGACTTAGCTCCAAAAGAAATGGCCGTCTCTGACATGAGGAACAGACACCATGTGCAGCCGCTCCTAACATGGAGTACAAACGCTGCTCATCCTGTATCCCTAGATCAGGAGTCCTTACAGGGTACTATCAGCCTGGTCAGCTGAGCCCAGGTTTTTACCAAGTTTGTTACTGCTCCCCCTCCTCCTTTTTCATCCGGGCTTGGGACTGGCAAAGGTGGAGTCCACTTCCTCAATTTTTTATTATTATACTCTGCTCTGAACCAAGCATATAACAAATCTTCCCCCTTTTAACAAACCTAAAATAATCTACAATATTATACATGTATTAACCCAATGGCTATAAGCAAATAGGTACTCCCTGTTAAATTATATTCAATTAAATTAAGGAAGGTGATGCAGTTAAAGAGAGAGTTTGAAAAAAAAACTGAATTATTATATAGTGAAAGTTTCTAAAGATAGTAATTTTTGAGAAATTATACCCTATTATATACAGTACAATCTCCATCTAAAGGACACTTAATTACAGAGAGGTGTTCTCTTACCGGAGAGTTGCTTATTTAGTAAAAATGGTAATTTTAGCAAGGAAAACTGTCCTTTATAGAGAGGTGACCAATCATGGTGGTTCTACTCTATATCCCATTAAAAACCTTCTGATAGTACCTATGTTTATTTCAGTTTTCCCTTTTTCTTCTTCTTCTTTCTTCTCTCTACTCAATCATATTAAGGTATCAAGCTTGTAAAGCTTGAGACTTTTGATGGTGTCTGCCGGGGAAGAGTAGAGCTCATCAATGGATGAGTCAATAATGTGTTTTGGGGTTACAGGTTGAGAATTGCACTTAGTACATAGTGGGAAAACTTTGCAACCAATCCCTTTTTTTTTATAGTTGTCAATGTCCCACTTTTACTTTTTTTTTTTTTGAGAATGACCTCATTTTTATTAAAGGGTTAACTTGTTATTAAGGTTGCAAGCCTTTTTTTTTTGTTCCATTGAAGTCCTCAATAGAGGGTTATTTTTAAAAGTAAACAAAAAATGTTCAGGCAATTTTTTTTTTTTTTTTTTTTACCTATTGGTTGCTGTATTTAACCTCAATCTATACCCTTATAGACAAAACTTAAAGAAGTTGTACCTTTTAGCCATGTATATTGAGATTAAAGCAATAACTCTGAAAGATATAACAGTGAACTTTATTTGATAAGGCACAATTTGGATTATAGATCATAAACACAAGGTAATAAGACCAAATCCAAATAAATAAATAAATAGTGTGTGACGTTTCGGTAACAGCGTTGTTACCATCTTCAGACAAAAGTACTGAATGAGAAATTTTACCACAGCGTTGTTACCAAGAACAGTAACTATTTAAAACATGCTGTGGTAAAATTTCTCATTCAGTACTTTTGTCTGAAGATGGTAACAAAGCTGTTACCGAAACGTCACACACTATTTATTTATTTGGATTTGGTCTTATTACCTTGAGTGAACTTTATTAAAGATACACGAGATAACCAAGTGTGAACAAAATTTTGTCTCTGTTTCCTCAAAAATAAAAATAGAGAACTAGTGACATTAAAATATTCAACTTTTGTCCATGAGTGTACATGGATAAACATTTTGCCGGGAGGATGATCCATAAAAAAAAAAAAAGGCGACAACTCCCGTCAAAATAGTATATAAAACTATGATGATCTTACCTTTTAACAAACCTAAAATAATCTCCCAATACACCTATCCCCCGATTTACACGGTAGATACGTTCCTGAGAAAAACGTGTAAATCGGGGGATAGGTGTACACAGAAATAAAAATAAAATGCATTGACAGGTTAAATATGTAGTGAGCACATATAAAGCTCGGGATTCCTCGTGAGATGTGTACACAGCGCATGTGTTCAATCACAGTAGCATTTAGTATAGTGCGATAAAAGCAAAAAAAAAAAAACTTATTTGGAAAACCGTGTAAAAGCGAAAACGTGTAAAACAAGTACCGTGTAAATCGGTGGATAGGTGTATTCTCGAGCCAATGGCCACACCAAAATGTCAGTCCCATTGCTATAGCAAAGATATGTGTTCCCAGTTGAATTATCCCAGTCAATTAAATTAAGGAAGGCGATGCAGTTAGAGAGAGAGGTTTTGAAGAGAAAAAGAACAGTCTTCTTCTTTCTTAATCTCCACTCAATCATATTAGGGTATCAAGCTTGTAGAGCTTGTTGATGGTGTCTGCTGGGGATGCTAATTAGAGCTCATCAATGGATGAGTCAATACAGTCTTCTTCTTTCTTATCTCCACTCAATCATATTAGGGTATCAAGCTTGTAGAGCTTGTTGATGGTGTCTGCTGGGGAGGAGTAGAGCTCATCAATGGATGAGTCAATACAGTCAATGATGTAGTTTGGGGTTGAATGTTGAGAATTGCACAAAAATGTAAAAGAAAAAAAAAAGGCAGATGCATTCTACTTCATCTAGTCATGATGGTTGTCAAAAAGAACTATGAATTATTATATAACAATAACTGTTTTTCCCATGTGTAGACATGTGGTGCACTTACAGTAAAAGCAGTCGCCTACTTCTACCCACCATGATTATCATGGCCTGTACCACGTGTACTAGGGATAAGCAAAAAAAAATTATATATAACAATGATAATCATGGCTATATTTTTAAGGAAGATGGGTGTATATCGACCAGGTCCGTAGAACAGGTTTGGATTCTTCCTTTCTCTATTTAAAGGCCAGAGGATTGCATGGCAGCTTGCAATAGCTCGTCGTTTACTTTTCTGCCGTAATCTCCTTATGTGTCAGCCTTAGTAGCTTGTCTCTTGTTGTTGCTATCTTGTACATAGTATTGATAGTGAGGGGAATTGTGGAGTTATAACTACCTCAATTGCATATTTACCATTTTACTCATGATATAGAAGAAATGTATTTCTTCATAAAACTATCAATCACTAATGTTGCTTTTTAAAACCAAATAAAATACAAGAAAATAAGACCTAATCCAAATAATTTAATAGTGTGTGACCACAAGGTAATAAGACCAAATCCAAATAAATAAATAGTGTGTGACGTTTCGGTAACTGCATCTACATGATAAGGCACAATTTGGATTATAGATTCAGTTCCATTCAGTACTTATAGTTTACATTATAGTTCCATTCAGTACTTTTGTCTGAAGATGGTAACAACGCTGTTACCGAAACATCACACACTATTTATTTATTTGGATTTAGTCTTATTACCTTGTGTTTAATAGTAATCCTATTTTTTAGAAAGAACATTGACTGTCTTTCACATTTTTTGAGTGGGCTTTTCTAACCGCTCAAGATTGAGCAAGAGATAATGCCTAAAGAATAAGGATTTGGAAAGGTTTGGCATGAAGTTGGTTTCAGCATTGCTCTATATTTTCTTGAATAACAGCAATTTACACCGTGTCAATTAGTTATGGTGTCCATTTTATTCTTTCCCGCTTCCTGTCTGCATCTGATAATATATGCACATTTCCTCTCAGGCGTCATTACGGGAGGCAATGTTCCAACTGTTAACAGTAAGGTATCCCTTCTGCTGCTGATTGGTCACAAGCCTACCGACCAAGTATTTATAGCTATCAAAGAAGCTGTAGTGGGCTGCACTGTTAAAAAGAATTAAAGTTTGTTCTTATTCTGCTTTTTTTTTAAATGAAATATTATATCCAATCTGAAGCTAAGCTAAAAATAGAAAGGAGTTTTTAGTATTTTTGGTTAAAAATAGTGTATATTTTAAACATAATGGCAATAACACACCATTTATATATATATACACTTATGGACTTATAGAAAATTTTGTCCACACTTGGTTATCTCATGTGTCTTCAATAAAGGTTACCGTGTATCAAATATCTTTCAGATTTATTGTCTGAATCTTAATATACATGCTAAAGGTTACAACTTCCTTAAGTATTGTCAATTGATGTATACATTTTAATTTCCATCTCCGCATGTACAATAGGCTAGATTTGAGCAATACATTAAAAAGGCTTATCATAATTTTGTATCATTTTGTAGAAGTTGTCAAACTTGAACCTAAAACAAACAAAAAAAAAAGGAATTCTAATTAGGTGTTGAAAAGTGCAATAAAAAGAACCTTCAATGAGAAAAACATTGATACTCCTGATGTTTCCTTTGGAAGTTAGATCAGTACTTTTATATTCTTTCTGTTATTTTGTCAAAATGGGGTGCTCCTGGGGGGTTTAATTGTAGCAAGTTGATTTACCTGTATTGACTCATCCATTGATGAGCTCTACTCTTCCCCAGCAGACACCATCAACAAGCTTTACAAGCTTGATACCCTGATATGATTGAGTGGAGATAAGAAAGAAGAAGAGAAGAAGAACACAAGGTAATAAGACCAAATAAATAAATTGTGTGTGACGTTTGTCATGTGACAGTACTTTTGTCTGAAGATGGTAACAACGCTGTTACCGAAACATCACACACTATTTATTTATTTGGTTTGGCCTTATTACCTTGTGTTTATAATCTATAATCCAAATTGTGCCTTATCACAAGAGAAGAAGTTGATTTATCATCATTTTGGTGCAATGGTACAAGAAGCCTCACAAGGATCACAAACCTGTTTGATAACAAAGCTTGATACCCTAATATGATTGAGTGGAGATAAGAAGGAAGAAGTTGATTTATCATCATTTTGGCACAATGGCACAAGAAAAGCCCCACAAGCATCACAAACCTGCGTCCAACTTTCACTGAAGGACCATTGAAATGGCTCCATAGAGATCTAATGGAATGTCGACTTAATGAATGGATGACCTCGTGATTCTTAGACGGTGGCGCCCCGAGACAATTTCTTTTATTAATAAGGAGAGAAGTGTCACTTCCTGAGGCAGATAGAATGGGAGACTGCGCTGGTATGGAATCCCTGTGGTAAGCTCTGGCTTTCTTGGTTTCATCTTCCTACCTATTGGGAATGGTTTAGATAGGTCTGGGTTAAACTGGTGAAACTACTGGGAGGGTCCTTTAACTGATGAACCAAGTCTTCCCAAATCCTAATCTTACCTTTTTTTTTTTTTCTTCTACATATGCGAAGTTGTGGATAAATTATAAATACAGTAGAACCTCCATGAGAGGATACTCGCGCTAGAGGACACCTCTCTTCAAAGGACAGTTTTCATTGGTAAAATTATTATTTTTACTATTTAGCAGCTCTCCAGTTTTATTTATTTATGCTTATGAGGTGATACAGCAGCGTATTTACAATTAGAGAGGAGACAAAATGAATTAAATCTAGAAAAAAGAAGTGAGGACATATCGGTCATTAAAGTCTGAGAGGCAAGGCCTTCAGCCAGTTCAGGGCTTCTGGGGTGACAGAATGGAGATTGGAGATTCCTCCAGCTCTCCAGTGAGAGGACATCTCTCCCTAAAGGATACTGTGGCTCTGCAATTAGGTGTTGTCCTTTACAAGGAGGTTCCACTGTATATATTTATATGCAATGTGTTAATTCTCTCTCAAATAGAACTCTCATAAGTCACAAATAAAAGTCTTATTACCCCCCATGTAAAATTTTCAAGATAAGTGTTTGAGAGTGATTGGGTACAAATTGGATCATAAGATTTGAAACCCAAGGTAATAACTCCAAATTAATAGTGTGTGACGTTTGTGGGAAACATTGGTATTATCCATAATAGATTCAGTACTTTAGTCTGATAATGGTAACAACGCTGTTACTGAAACGTCATATACTATTTATTTGGATTTTGTTTTATTACCTTGTGTTTATAATCTATAATTCAAATTGTATTTTTATCAACTCTGCCTTCAAAGATTTTTTTTTCTAATGTATTTTCCTTCTCCTAATTTCTTGCTCATATGTCTAATGTAGGCCTTTTTTTTTTTTCTCTAGACCTAGATATCCACAATACATAAATAAGCTCTGTGTGTAATGCTGGTTATTAGCCTTAGTCATTCCTACCTCCCTGCATACAGAGATATTCCACCTGCTACATGGCCGTTGTGTGTGGTGTAGGACAACCGGGGACACTCTTTACCAGGTTCTAGACATTAGTAAAGATGCCACTCCAGCCGACATTAAACGAAGTTATCGCAAGGTAAGTTCCCCCCCTCTCTCTTCTTGACACATATGTAAATTATGTAAACCTACAAACTAAAGAAGGGAATGGTTACAAGGTTTTCCGACTATGTACTAAGTGCAATTCTCAACCTGCAATCCACATTATTGACTGTATTGACTCATCCATTAATGAGCTCTACTCATCCCTGTCAGACACCATCAAAAGTCTCAATCTTTACAAGTTTGATACCTTAATATGATTGAGTGGAGATAAGAAAGAAGAAGACTAAAGAAGGGGAATGGTTTTTTTAATGATCTGCTATCTTGTTTACACACTTGATAACTATTTAAAACATGCTGTGGTAAAATTTCTCATTCAGTACTTTTGTCTGAAGATGGTAACAATGCTGTTACCGTAACGTTACACACTATTTATTTATTTGGTCTTATTACCTTAAGTCTCAAAATAGAAACTCTCTTATTGCAAATCAAATAATAGAATCCTCTGAAATGTAAACAACAATGATTTTTTTTTTTAAATGGCCTCCGAGGATATATTTCCTGCTTTATTTATATATTCTTTCTTGTGCAAGTTTATTTCTGGTATAAACATTGTACAATTATATTTCATCTCAGTTTACAGGTGTTACATTCGAGTCACCTTGTCCTGGTTATTTACATATGGTGAGTTGGTGGAGTAGAGGTGACAGACCTTGCAGCTGTTGGAGCTCCTAACTAAGCGTCAGGTCGTCGGAATCGAGGATTAATATTACCCAGCAAACAACATCTTTATATATATGTGACAATATAATAATAATGTGGGGAAAGAGAAATAATCACACCACAATTTGGTAGAGGAATCCCAGACAACCAGAGAGAGAGATGGGGGGACAGCCGGCCGTTCGTATCGCACACAATCCTCAACTGTCTTAATTAGTCCTGAGGTTCCAAGAAACGGGCCCCTTGGAATGTCGCTGATATCTCAAGTGACCGGACCCCACATCCTGTCCCAATAGTCCCGAGAACTCCGGGCCTCTGGTCACCCCTTGGAATGTCGCTAGTGTCTCAAATGACCGTACTTTAGCTGCCCATCTCTCTTTGGGTTGACTGTAGGTTTACTTTATTATTCCAGGAAAAGTATGACATATATATATATATAAACACGATGTATTAACATGCCATCTGTTATCTGAAATTTGAACTATTTGACGCTTAGGATTCTTTAACCCTTTAAGCGCCAGGCAAGACGATGTATCGGTTTGATGTGACTTGATGCTCCTTTTCTCCTTAAAAAAAATCTAATGAAAATTAATTAATTGTATTTTAAAGCGTATATTCTTTTGCGTTGTGTTTCATATGTTTGTATGAATCATAAAAGCATTTATTTAAAAAAAAGAAAGAATAATAATTTAAAGAATAGTTTGATGTCTTTTGAAGGCTAACAATAATCAGGGATGACCTTGAAAACGGCCGGCACCTAAAGGGTTAAGTAAAGCCATATTCTACCGCTCTTACTATAATATTTCTAGTTTTCAGATATATTATAAACCTTTCTATAAGAGTACTCCAATGAAATTAAAACACCAGATATAATTTTAGTACAAGAACCCTATACAATTGATGGAGAAGTAATTATTCCACTTTGTGCCACTGGTTTAGTGGTTATAATTCTAAATATATATATTGGACTTTTGATGATATGTATGTAAATAATCTTTGTTTCTTGTATAATTTATTGTTCTAAAATGTAAATTTGAATAACTTTCACTCTCTCTCTCTCTCTAAAACTATAAATAATTTGTATATATATATATTTAAAAACTATGTACACATAAAATAGTTTAAACATTTAAATGCAAATATCCACATAGGATATAGCGTGTGTTTTGTAATAAATAAATAATTACATGACCTATACTCCTGCAGAAGGGTTTATAATATATCCAAAAACTCTAGAAAAGAAATAAAGTAAGAAATTTATCCTCGGAGGCCATTTTTTATTATTGCTTATGGCAATTAACTTGATTGATATATTTGGTGCGCAATTTAGAACCCTTTCAATTTTTTTTTTCAGAGAACACCATCTGATTTTAATGAGGGGTGAAGATTTGAAATGTACTTTCTGTGGATCAGGAATAACAATGGAGATGTTGCACTACTTATTTGATTGTGCTGCTCTGTCTGAGGAAAGACTAAAACTAAATGATAAAACGGGGCAACTTTGTCCTTCATTTCCGGCACTAATTAATGAAATATCAAAGA
The DNA here is from genome assembly GCA_030710605.1 of Cordylochernes scorpioides. NCBI lineage: Eukaryota > Metazoa > Arthropoda > Arachnida > Pseudoscorpiones > Chernetidae > Cordylochernes > Cordylochernes scorpioides. The sequence goes on along the minus strand of CP092879.1, from coordinate 70,267,487 downwards.
ATAGGTATATAGCGGTGGCGATATTTGGATTCCACAGGATTATATCCCGGGCCACACAGTGTTCTCCCCATCCCTTGTGAACTGGCAAATCCTGTATAGGGCGAGTGGCCCTAAATAAAGGCTTTGTTGTTGTTGTTTGATTGATATATTTGGATTATACTGTTGCAATTATTTTAAGAATCTTCAATCACATAAGAGTTGATGAGGTTGCCAGTGTACATATACACAGAGTATAGGCTGCCCATCCCATATTAAATTATTGTATTGATGATTATAAACAATCTCAGACAATCTCTGGACGCAGGTTCATCCATTAACCTTTGTTTTACCATGACCCTACACTGAATGATCACATCCTCATGTACAGGTGTGGGCTGTCCAAAACAGATGTAGATAGGGAAGTTTGTCGATTAGCATTTCCTCTCAAGTAGGTTGCAGCAGTAGACATTGCCACTACAGTAGAACAACCTCTATGAAAGGACACCCTTCTATTCTCTCTATAAAGGACAGTTTTCATTGCCAAGGCACAATTTGGATTATAGATTATAAGTGTGTCAAGACACACTATTCATTTGGATTTGGTCTTATTATCTTGAGTTTTCATTGCTAAAATTACTATTTTCTCCTATAAACCACAAGGTAATAAGACCAAATAAATAAATAGTGTGTTACATTTTGGTACAGTAGAACCTCCCTTTAGTGGACACCCCGCTAGAGGACACCTCTACAAAGGACAGTTTTCAATAACAAAAATACCGTTTTTACTATTTAGCAACTCTCCAGTAAGAGTACACCTTTCTCTAAAGGACACTTTGGCTCTGCAATTAGATGTTCTTTACAGGGAGGTAGTTCTACTGTAACAACGTTGTCACCAAAATGTCACTCACTATTTATTTGGATTTGGTGTTATTACCTTGTCTTTATAATCTATAATCCAAATTGTGACTTATTATTTTCTTTTATTATTTAGCAGTTCTCTACACACAGTAGGAATACACTTTGGTTCTATAAGAGGTAAATTTTCATCACCAAAATGGATAATTATATTGCTAATTAGTACAACAACAACAAAAAGGCTTTATTTAGAGTCACTGACCCTATACAGGATTCACCAGAGGTATGCATAAGAACAAAGCAGTGAGACAAAGGAAATAACGATATAGACAGAAGAAAAAGAAAAAAAAAACAAGAAAGAAAAAGAGGGAAGCAAGAAAAACAACACAAAAAGAGTAGCAGTAAGAAAGTGAGGAGTGAGTGTCACTTGGCCTTCTTCTGAGATATGGACTTGTGGAAACCATAAAACGCCGTAGCAATATACTTATTCTGGGTCATATTGTCAATTATTGATGGTAAGGTAAGGATGGTATGGATCCGGTAAGAGAAAATATGACTCTATAAAGGACAGTTTATTTCTGAAATTATGATAAGGCGCACAATTTGGAATTAAGATTATAAACGCAATAAGACCAAATAAATAAATAGTGTGCGATGTTTCGGTAACAGCGTTGTTACCATCTTCAGACAAAAGTACTGAATGGAACTATAATGTAAACTATAAGTACTGAATGAAACTGAATCAGTACTTTTTGTCTGAAGATTGTAATAACGCTGTTACCGAAACGTCACACACTATTTATTTGGATTTGGTCTTATTACCTTGTGAATATTTGTCCCTATAGTTCCCCAAAAGTTGACTTAATGGAGGCTAACAGCAACAAAAACATAGAGCTATCTAGGCCAACCAATATCTGTAATGTTTTGGGGTGACACCAATTTCCTAAGTGGAAAGAAATGTTGTGGCATCATCACCTCACCGCAAAAACTTGTAGCAAGTCTCTCATATATCATTTTTATCAACTTAACTATTATTTTGTGTGTTAATGGAAGGCTAGTAAAATATCTCTCTTGATTGATAGGGCACAATTTGGATTATAGATTATAAACACAAGGTAATAAGACCAAATCCAAATAAATTAATAATGTGTGACGTTTCGGTAACCGCGTTGTTACCATCTTCAGACAAAAGTACTGAATGTGACCAAATCCAAATAAATAAATAGTGTGTGACATTTCGGTAACAGCGTTGTTACCATCTTCAGACAAAAGTACTGAATGTGACCAAATCAATAAATAGTGTGTGACGTTTCGGTAACAGCGGTATTACCACCTTCAGACAAAAGTACTGAATGTGACCAAATCCAAATAAATAAATAGTGTGTGACATTTTGGTAACAGCGTTGTTACCATCTTCAGACAAAAGTACTGAATGTGACCAAATCCAAATAAATAAATAGTGTGTGACGTTTTGGTAACAGCGTTGTTACCATCTTCAGACAAAAGTACTGAATGTGACCAAATCCAAATAAATAGATAGTGTGCGACGTTTTGGTAACAACGCTGTTACCAAAACGTCACACACTATTTATTTATTTGGATTTGGTCTTATTACCTTGTGTTTACCTCTCTTGATGATTTTCTGTTATTGATTCTAATCACAGAAACTTCATGAAAATAACACAAAGGACAGTTTTCTTACCAAAATTAGGTTTTTTACCAATTAGATACTCTCCCCAGTAAGAGGACACCTTTACACAAAAGAAGACACTTTGTCTCTGCAACTAGGTGTTTGTTCTTTACAGAGGTTTGGGGGTCGGTGGAAGGATGGTCTAAAACGTTGGTTTTCGACTGCAACAACCTGGGTTCGATATCCGCATTGGACACTTTTATCTGATTTTTAAAAAATGCTCCAATGGCCCCCGATTCTTGCAAAAGTCCAAACTCACCAGAGATTGCAAGTAACCAAACTGGACTCTGCACATTTGTAAGTGCAAAGTCGAACTGCTTTTCACATGTGTAGACATGTGGTGCACTTACAGTATAAAATAGTTGCCTATATCTACCCACCATGATTATCATGGCCTGTACCACGTATCCCAATACATTGATGGTATATACCATACACAGAGAGGTTCTACTATCCTAGCAATTTTGCTGTTGTTTTCGATTTAACAGTATTTTCTACAGATAAGACACAATTTGGATTATAGATTATAAACACAAGGTAATAAGACCAAATCCAAATAAATAAATAGTGTGTGATGTTTCGGCAACAGCGTTGTTACCATCTTCAGACAAAAGTACTGAATCTGTTACCGAAACGTCACAAACTATTTATTTATTTGGATTTGGTCTTATTACCTTGTGAGTATTTTCTACATTTTGGATCAGGCGCTTTCTAGCCAAACTTTTCACATGGAGTTGAAACAAGGCGTGTGTTTGATGAATAGAGGTTGAGGCCAATGACAATACACAATGGGATTTGTCTCTCTTTCTCTCTACCCTCTAGTGACCACTGAGACCCTGTTAGGTTTGTTCAACAAAGGTCATTTCTTTCCTCTTCCATCCCATGGTTATGATAATACCAATTAAGTTTTAATGTCTTCCCCAGACTAGAGTGGACTTCTTACTGAGCTGATTTAACAACCAAAAGAGATAAAACACCACCACAGTGTTTGGGATAATCTAAACTATCATTTTTTTTTGTGCCACATCCAGAATACAAAATAATTGTAAACATAAAATTGTTAATATCATTACCTTATTACTAATTTTTTTGTCAGTAATATATATATATATATTTGCAAATACTTTTCCTTCCCATCGAATTTAGGCAAAATATAATTCTATTGACGTTATGTGACGCTGAGTTTGTTGTTTATATAAATGAGTTGTTCTACCTTTGAAAAGGTTGGCGTATAGCCAACTGAAATATTAGTAGATAAATACATTTTTAAATAACCCCCTCCCCTACAGAATCTGTGGAAACAAAATACACACACTTTTTATTTTTTCAATGCTCTCTTCTTCACCCTTCAAATTCTCTTGCACAGGTATTGCAACCCATCCATTAAATGTTACTGTGGGTTGTTAGCTATTTACTCAGCCATCTTACATGTTAGCCAACATTGTAGCTGTAGAAAGAATCTTGTCATCTCTAGTTCTTACATCCGGAGTAGCTAACAGCAGAAATGACGCTCCATGATTAAAATGACTAATAGCATGTGAGTACCTGAGGTGGTGGTAGTCACCCATGTAAAAAATGTATGGTCCATTTTGGATGGCTTCCAAATTGTCTGTCAGCTGGATCTGGCTTGTGGTTTATAACTCCTGAGTCATCTCTTCTCATTCTTGTGTTGTCATGGACTTCCTTGGTTTGTGACATTGGTAGTGGTCCATCTTTTCTTTCATGATGGTTACTGCACCTCTGATTATAATACAGTTAAACCTGTCTATAGCACCGCCTCTTGGGACTCACCAAAATAGGGTGCTATAAAGAGGGGGTGCTATAGACAGGTCACTTTTAATGTACAGTTAAACCTGTCTATAGCACCCCCTCTTGGGACTCACCAAAATAAGGTGCTATAGAGAGGGGGTGCTATAAGCAAGTCACTTTTAATGTACAGTTAAACCTGTCTATAGCACCCCTTCTTGGGACTCACCAAAATAAGGTGCTATAGAGAGGGGGTGCTATAGACAGGTCACTTTTAATGTACAGTTAAACCTGTCTATAGCGCGCCCTCTTGGGACTCACCAAAATAGGGTGCTATAGAGAGGGGGTGCTATAGACAGGTCACTTTTAATGTACAGTTAAACCTGTCTATAGCGCCCCCTCTTGGGACTCTATAGAAAGGGAAGCACTATTTAAAGGGGGGCGCTATAGACAGGTTTAACTATATTACACTCCTGGACAAAACTTAAGGAAATGGAAAGTGTTTGATGTCGTCGATTGTCTTTTTTTAGGAAACGGAGGCATTTTTGTTCACACTTGGTTATCTCATGTGTCTTTAATAAAGCTTACTCAAAGTAATAAGACTAAATCCAAATAAATAAATCGTGTGTGACTTTTCAGTAACAACTCTCCAGTGAGAGAATGCCTGCCTTTCTTCCTAAAGAAAACATTGGCTTTGCAACTAGATGTTGCTCTCTATTGATTAGGTACAATTTGTATTATAGATTAAAAACACAAGTCAATAAGATCAAATCCAAATAGTTTGTGTGTGACATTTCAATAACATCTAAAGAGACAAAGGTCGCCTCTCCCGTCAAAATAGACGCCATCTTTATACGGCAAAATTTCCATCTATATTTTAGCCATAGATTTGGCCCAGCCACATTGCCAGCAAAACACCTCTTTGGCGGATTGTCAAGATTCCATTAGATCCTGTGTGGATCTCATGGAATAAAGTCCGCCCTAGACTGACGAGGGCCATTACCCCGAAACCATGGTCTCTAGGTGGACGCTTTTCAGTTTGCCAAAGCTGGTGTTGTGGCTTTGTCACCGACCCGAGACCGCTAGTTTGCGCTGACGGTCAATAGATGGCATCAAGTTTTGACGTCTATTTTGACGGGAGAGGCGACCTTTGTCCCTTTAGATCAATATCCTCCCGGCAAAATTTCCATCTATATTTCAATGACAATGAAAGCTTTACACACTATTTATTTGGGGTTATTCTTATACCTTGTATTTAGGTGTTCTCTATATATATTAAAACCTCCATGAGAAGACACTCATGCTAGAAGACACCTCTCAACAAAGGACAGTTTTCATTTTTAAAATTACCATTTTTTTCTATTTTGCAACTCTCTGATAAAAGGACACCTCTCTCCCTAAAGGTCACTAGGAGGTTCTACTGTACACTCATGGACAAAACTTAGGGAAGTGAAAAGTCTTTGATATCCCCAGTTATCCATTTTCTAAAAAGAGAAAAGCAATTTTGTTCACACTTGGTGTTGAAGGGCAAAACTCTGAAAGATATTTGATACACAGTGACCTTTATTGAAGACACATGAGGTAGTGTGTCTTCAATAAAGGTCACTGTGTATTAAATATCTTTCAGAGTTTTGCCCTTAAACACGAAGACCAAGAAGTATGACTTCTAGCCAATTATAAGCACATTCTTATTATTGATTTTGTCAAAGTATTTATTTATTTGAGTTTAATTACCTTGTGTTTATAATCTATAATCCAAATTGTGCCTTATCATCATCAGGAAACACTTTTGGGGGTCGGTGGAAGGATGGTCTAAACTGTTGGTTTACGACCGCTATGACCCAGTTCGATTCCCGCATTGGGTACTTTTTTCTTATTTAAAAAAAAATGCTCCAATGGCTCCCGATTCTTGCAAAAAGTCCAACCCCACCGGCGAGTGCAAGTAACTAAACAGGGCTCTGGCATATTTGTAAGTACAAAGTCAAACTGCTTTTCACATGTGTAGACATGTGGTTCACTTACAGTAAAAAGCAGTTGCCTACTTCTACCCACCATGATTATAATGGCCTGTACCACGTGTACGTATATAAGCCAAAAAAGAAAAAAGAAACACTTTTTCTAATGATCCTCATGGCGTGATGGGAGTATAGATGGTTGATAAAGGGCAGCCTGACTGACAAACATGGAGGCTGCAGACAGGTGTGTGTGGGTGGGCTAGGCATGCAAGGTGAAAGGTATTGTTTGCTGATGCTTGCTGATAAAATATGCTGAAAGTTCCTTGCACTTGTTCTTTTCCCACCTTGGAAATTATACAATCATGATTGTGTGTGTTGTTGTTGAAGGGAATGTTGCCCGTTGTTGTTGTTGTTTTTTTTTTTTTTTTTACATAAATTTTTAGATAATAAACGTCTCTTCTTCTTCTTCTTTCTTATCTTCACTCAATCATATTAGGGTATTAAGCTTGTAAAGCTTGAGACTTTTGATGGTGTCTGTTGGGGATGAGTAGAGCTCATCAATGGATGAGTCAATACAGTCAATAATGTGTAAAGTAAAAGTAAAGATGAGTATCTTTTTTTAATTAAACATTTTTTTTAGCTTTTGGGATAACGCCTTTCTACAGGAAAATTGATACAAAATGAAACTTAAACTATGCTATAGCAAGTTATATGTACATTATAAAATTTACATAAACTGGGTTTTTCAACCTATTTTAGAATTGATATATTTACATACTAGAGTAAATTTGGTATTTAACATAGGTAAATTAGGAGCAAATAGTGTCGTTAATCCCGAAAGCTTGAATCCTTAGACGTTTATTATCTAAAAATTGCTAGCAAAGAATTCTATTCTAAACATCAATTCTTGCTATAAGTATAATTTGGAATGATAAGGCACACAATTGTGTTGTTTTATTATATTTCATGCAGTTGTTTTTAACCCATTTTGTTAAAAAGCTACATAAAAACATTATACAGTACAATAGTATCTGTAGCGTACTCTGAAATACATTATTTATGAAAGAAGATAAACATCTTGCGGCCATTGTTTCTCCGGTATTCCCCCATCTGCCTAGTCATCCATCAAGGCCAGATGTAAAGTTCTAAAACTTTTTTTTTTTTGCTCTCTCTGTCTGTATCGCTATATCCAAGATTTCTATAATCCTCCATTAATTTCAAATAAAATACTGTAAAACACATCTCTGTAAAGAATACCTAGTTGTAGAGCAAAAGTGTCCTTTATGAAGAAATGTCCTCTTACCGGAGAGTTGTTGAATAGTAAAAATGGTCATTTTGACAATGATAACTGTTCTTTGTAGAGAGGTGTCCTTACATGGAGGTTCTACTGTATATAACTTCCATTGAATTAATCCAAATGACTTGTTATAATCTTTTAAAAAGTTCTACTCTAATTAAATTTATATTCATAAAAACAAGGACACTTTGGCTCTAAAACTAGGTGTTGTTCTTTAAAGAGAAGGTCTACTGTACGAGATGTTTTAAAAATAAAAAGTAAATTCTTCTTTGTTATGTGTTTTGTCTACAAATAATAAGTTACATATTACTCCTCTCTTGACAGCCATTATAAATAATATCTTGATATATATGTGCATATATGGGACCTATGTAAATAAAATGGTGGTATGTGTGTGTAGTTGGCCCTCAAGTACCATCCAGATAAAAATCCAGATAACCCAGAAGCAGCTGAGAAGGTAAGACAATATTCTGTTGTCAGTTACTGAATTCCACAAGTTTTACAACCTTAAACCCCTATATACACAAGGTAATAAGACCTCATAAAACAGCTCGAGGAGCATGAACTCATGGAATTCGTGTAATCTTTACACAAGGGGATAAGAAACAACAACAACAATAGGTAATAAGACCAAATAAATAGTGTGTGACGTTTCGGTAACAGCAATGTTACCATCTTCAGACAAAAGTACTGAATCTGAAGATGGTAACAACGCTGTTACCGAAACGTCGCACACTATTTATTTATTTGGATTTGGTCTTATTATCTTGTGTTTATAATCTATAATCCAAATTGTGCCTTATCATTACCCCCTATATACTCAATTTTTATATTATTGCTCAAAAATTGCTCCGTCTTGGGAGTTTATCATTGACAACACAATCTACTTCAAATCCCTGGACTCTTTTATTTTTCCGCTTATTATTATTATAATCATCCTTTCATACCTTATCCCTAAGGTTAGAAATAATCGTTATTTCTTCCCTTAAAATAAATTTTGATTTTTCGTCTAGAAGAAACATATGCAGAATAATTTTCAAATGTCGTTTTTACAAATCTACTTCAAACTTATTCTTTTTTATGCAAATTCGAGGAAGTTCTTCCTATAAGAAACACATTTAGCCTTTTAGGGGCTTATAAGTTTAATGGGTAGATATAGTCACATGCCTTAGAAAACTAAATTAATGGAGAAATCAATGGTTTCCATAGAAAAATTGATTTTTAAGGTAGGGAGACAGGTCTTGCTCTAATTGAGAAACAAATTAATAGAGTTGCAGGATGTAAACATATCCCTTATAAGCTTATGTCTATAATTTTCTTTAAAAACCATTTCTGAGATTCCATCCTTCAGTGCTGCGTATATAAGCAGAATCGTCCAATACAGTATTAGAGCTCTGAGAAGCGGTCTGGTAGATTAAATTGGCGAAACCGCTGGGAGGGTTCACCACTGATGAGCCAAGCCCTCCCAATATATTTTTTCCTCGCAGTAAGAACAGTAGAAGTTTGTATTTTGTATAAAAGAAACATTCGTGCTTTTTTAAATCCTTTCATTTTATATCCCTATTTGTTCCCTCCTGTAAATCAGGTGAAATTCACTTATCGAGTGATTAGCAATGATAGTTTCCACTGATAGGTTTGCTTTTGTCTTTTGGTTCCTCACAGGGTGCTCCACAGGACTGTCTGGGCTAAAGAAAATAAGACCTAATACAAATAATTTAATGGTGTGTGATGACGTTTCTGTGACATTGCTTATTCTTTTGTCTGAAGATGGTAACAATGCTGTTACTTAAACGTCAAACACAATTAAATTCTTCCTTTCATACCTCATCCAAAAAGGTTAGAAATAGTCGATATTTCACCTTGAAATAAAATTATGATTATTCGTTGAAAAGAAACTCATGCGGTGTAACTTCTAGTGTCGTTTTACAATCACAGGCTGCAGTGTATTATATTGTACAATTAAATTACTTGGATCAGACAGAGGAATAAAAATGTTTATTCTTTTGTCTGATGATGGTAACATTGCTGTTACCGAAACGTCAAGCACAATTAAATTATTTGGATTAGGTCTTATTTTCTTGTATCTATAATCCAAATAAACACAAGGTAATAAGACCAAAACTAAATAAATATTGTGTGACGTTTCGGTAACAGCGTTGTTACCCTCTTCAGACAAAAAACAAAAATACAGACAAAAATCATTCAGTATTTTTGTCTGAAGATGGTAACAACGCTGTTACCGAAACGTCACACACTATTTATTTATTTGGATTTGGTCTTATTACCTTGTGTTTATAATTATAATCCAAATTGTACATTATTATTATCCAAATACTGTAATAAATAATAATATCACAAAAAAAAAAAGAAATTCATTCCTTGACAGACTTCATTTTCATTCTAATTAAACATAAGGAATTTACTTGTTGAATTTTGTATGAGAAGAGATTTGTATGAATTGTTTCAAATCCTCCCAAAAAAAAAGACCTCTGAGAAAACCCCAGGACTATAAAAGCTGAGACAATGGAACCTAATGGAGATTGTTTTAAACGTCTTGAGGAATAAGCAACAACAACAATTGTCTTGTATTATGGATTAGGTCTTCTTGTATTATAATCTATAATCCAAATTTTTTGTGCTTTATCAATTTTGTATGAAGTTTTTTGTTTTTTTGCTTATCCCTAGTACACGTGGTACAGGCCATAATAATCAAGGTGGGTAGAAGGCGACTGCTTTTACTGTAAGTGTACCACATGTCTATACATGTGAAAAGCAGTTCAACTTTGCACTTACAAATAAATATGCCAGAGCCCCGTTTAGTTACTTGCACTCGCTGGTGGGGTTGGACTATTGCAAGAATAGGGGGACATTGGAGCTTTTTTTTTTTTTTTATCAGAAAAAAGTGCCCAATGCGGGAATCGAACCCGGGTCGTAGTGGTTGTAAACCAATGGTTTATACCAGCCTTCCACCGACCCCCCAAGTTGTTTGTTCAGTCCAACAGTGTGTATGAAAGAGATCTCTCCAGCCCTGGCCATCTCCCAAACTCCTCATTACTCTTCAAGGGCAAATCTCTTAATTCTACATCTTGGTGTATTTCTTAATTAGGTCTTCTAGGCCACCCGGGCTGTTAATAGAGATGTCTATTGGATGCCGCTGTCCCTCGACTAGAATAGAAGCCAATCAGCACACAGGGAGGACAGAGAGAAAGTCTAGGATACCTTAACTCAAACATGAAAACTTTTTGACATCTCCTGTGATTAGGTACAAGTTGAAGGCAAAAATCTACCACCCAAATAGATGAAAGAGACTTCCTCTGTTACCATCAATGCTAGCAAGAATGGAAATCTTCTACTGCATATGACTGGTACAGAACAGGAGGGACAAGCACAAATTCTGTCCTCCCAAGGGAACAGCAGTCCTTGATTTCCAGACTCAAGTCTGGTCATCTATAGACAATGACTTTCCAGAATGGTTGCAAGGTTTTCCCACTATGTACTAAGTGCAATTCTCGACCTGCAACCCCAAACTGATCCCTTGTAGTGAGCGGAATTTTATTCTATTATTGTGAATTGACTGTAAAAAGCTTCAGGGGAGAACTTACAGAAGGTGGAATAATTGTTAAATACTTCCATTTTCTCTTCCCTAACCTCTTCAGCCTTTAGTTGGCTGTTATGTGTCAGATAAGAAATCCAAACCAAATTCTGGTCCTTTTCCAAGGGAACTAACAAGGCAACAGCATCCATTTTCAAATGAAGAGCAGGACCCAACAACAAGAAATTCAATGTAGGGTACCCTCTACTACTGGAGCCAAAAATTTTTATCTTTAAATGAGATTTTGGTAGGAGAGAGAATGACATAATATTCAGGTCCATTCTTTAGATCACTGATTGGAAATTAGCCGTTAGATTTTTCTAATATGGGAGGTTAGATAAGGTCCGTTGTTGTTGTTTCTTATCCCCTAAAGATTACACGAATTCCAATGGAATGGGGTGTAGTGGTGCAGCTTTCGTTGATCATGGCACCATGATCCAAGCATACTTTGGTGAAAGTCTGACTTTGCCTGTGGATGAGGTCTTGCTCTGTTTTATCCCTCTCCTTCACTCTTGTTAAAATTTCCTGTTGGCATTATATTGGGGGATCCTATATGTATCATCTGCAGAATTTTTTTAAAGAAAGAAAGTTTTTTTTTTTTAAACTTCTAGGGTGTGATTGTGGTCATTTAGACTGGAATTTATGGTATTTTGGAAATAACGTTTAGTTTCTCATTTCAATTTGTCAACTGATGTTTGGCCCCTCATACATGAAACGGTAAAATTTCATTTCTTGAGAACATCCTTTTCTTTAAGAGCTTTATCCTTCTTCCCAGTTGGTTCTGGTGGAGGGCCGGAGGCAAAAGGCCAGAAGTTCCAATAGGAAGATCCCGGGTAAATAGGAGTTTCCTGTTTGGAATCTTTGCTCTCTCCAGCACTCTGGTCCTTGTCGTGGGATTTGTGCGTCACACATTCCGTAGCCAGCCATAGGTTAGACTCACTCCGGTGACTTCCAGTCCGCTGACATTTAAGGCAGTAAACATCCGGAGTTTGGGACACCTCAGCAGCTTTGTAAGATCCGCACCGCTTACATCGAGCTGTCATCCGGACTCTGCCTTGTATCTTCTCCTCTTCAGCTTCCTCGATGTTTTCCGTGTGCTCCTCACACCGGAGACAATAGAGATGGAACTTCTCACACATTGCCACACACCATTACCTTGCAATAAATTTCACATTTTTTATCTTTTTTTTTTTTTTTCTCCCTATATCATTTTGGATTTTGATTTTTTTTTTTTTTTACTTTTATTTCTATTGAATGAACAATGGAGGATTCATATTCATCTTTTTTTTTTTTTTTTGTATACTCAAAGATCCTAAAGTTATCTGAGAAACGTACCTTTTTTTTAGTAATGATTCTATCCTTTTTGTGGTTTTTGTTTGATAGAAATTGGTGGTTTTGAACTACTCTGAAGATATAAGGTTGTCCTAAAAGTTCATAAACACCACAACAATTTGTCTTATATAACAAATACAAGGTAATAAGACCAAATCCAAATAAATAAATAGTGTGTGACGTTTCGGTAACAGCGTTGTTACCATCTTCAGACAAAAGTACTGAATGAGAAATTTTTACCACAGCATGTACCATTCTCATTCAGTACTTTTGTCTGAAGATGGTAACAATGCTGTTACCGAAACGTCATACACTATTTATTTATTTGGATTTGGTCTTATTACCTTGTGTTTATAATCTATAATCCAAATTGTGCCTTATCAACTTGTATTACATTGAGTCTCTCTCATTGTTTACCTCTTGCGAGAGATTGAAACTACTTTATCATCAATGTCTATATAAGATTTTATATAGGTTTAAATATACAAAATGGAATAAATGTAAATAAGAGACAATTGACAATTAACAGTTTTATTGACATCTTGTCAATACAGGGGTAAAAGTGTACAGTTCGCACTATTTATTTAAGTAATGATAATGTTTATAATACAGAAAAAAATGAAATACAGTAGAACTACCTCCCTGTAAAGGACAACACCTAATTGCAGAGCCAATGTATCCTTTAGGGAGAGGTATCCTCTTACCAGAGAGTTACTAAATACAGTAGAACCTCCCTGTAAAGAACACCTAATTGCAGAGGCAAAGTGTCCTTTAGGGAGTGGTGTCCTCTTACCGGAGAGTTGTTAAATAGTAAAAAATGGTAATTCTGAAAAAGTGACCTTTGTAGAGAGGTATCCTCTAGCACAAATGTCTTCTCATAGAGGTTCTACTGTATATGCTATATACAGTGAATATGTACCTGATACCTCAGCCACTGCTATAGAGTTTGATGGAAGATTGCCAGCGGGTCTCCAACGACACCCTGCACTTTGCAATCTACAAAGAAAATGTATATCTCATGCTTCGCCACTGAGGAGATGGTGATGGCTTGGTCCTCAAGGCTCACCAAGAAGAGCGAGAGAAAATTAGAAACAAGTGTTTTAATTTAGGTGGGAAGGGATGAAAGATATATTCGTATCTTCCCCTATACAGTAGAACCTCCATTAAAGGACACTCATGCTAGAGGACACTTCTCTATAAAGGACAATTTTCATTTGCAAAATTATAATAATTACTATTTAGTAACTCTCCAGTAAGAGGACACCTCTCCCTAAAGGACACTTTGGCTCTGCAAATTAAGTTTCCTTTACAGTACCTTCTACTGTAGTAACAAAATCAAACAACAAATTCCTTCCCAGAGAATGAGGATGGACCATAATCTGAAGCCAATAGTGAGATAGTCCAACCTAGCTTCAGATGAAGTCACTCCTAACATGGAGAACAGACACCTTAGCTGCCGACCCAAACATGGATTCAGCTGTTGGTTGATGGTGCATACTTTTAATGGCGGCACATAATTTCACCATTCACCCAGTTTCCTCCTTGAGTTTTATAGGTTTTTTTTATGGCCCTACGCCATAGACTGGTCCACCATATATAGTTAGAAATAATTGTAGTGTGTTCTGTTGATGAACTTTCCATTAAGTTGATGGAGAATAGATTGTTAATGCAACAAGGATCACCCCTGATGCCATGTTTCTTTCCTACTTTCTTCTTGACAAGTTTTGGAAGTTGACAACAACCTTTTTTTTCTGTGTTTTTGTTAATGTCCATTAGGTCCACTTAGATTCTAATATATTACATACTCTGAAAAGAATCAGAAATACAAGGTAATAAGGCCTGTTCGCCAACTTCTTCTGGCTGGTTTTCCTATGTTCACTCTTCACCAGAGGTATAGTCAGCGCAGAGGTCTTCTCCTAAAATGTAGCGGACTTTCCAAGCTCTAACTAAGTGAAAGCACTATAGTCTCACCAAAGCTCAACTCAACTCACATTTTATTTCCAAGCACACTATATATATACAATAAAATACACACACGTGACCAGGCACTCCTGGTCAAATATAATATAAACATTTACACAGAGTAATAATAAAAACAAACTCTAACAAGGCCAAATCCAAATAAATAAATAGTGTGTGACGTTTCGGTAACAGCGTTGTTACCATCTTCAGACAAAAATACTGAATGAGAAATTTTACCACAGCATGTTTTAAATAGTTACTGTTCTTGGTAACAACGGTGTGGTAAAATTTCTCATTCAGTACTTTTGTCTGAAGATGGTAACAACGCTGTTACCGAAACGTCACACACTATTTATTTATTTGGATTTGGTATTATTACCTTATGTTTATAATCTATAATCCAAATTGTGCCTTATCAAGAATCGGAAATATAAAATATTTAAAATGTTTTGTAAAATTATTACTTTTTTAATGATATATCACTTAGAAAAATTCAAGGACTCTTACTGGTAAATTATAAAGCTGGACAACACGTATAGTAAGATGAGTTTCTTTTAATAAACGAAAACGCAAGCTTTCGGGACGTACGCCTTTCTTTGCGTGTATAATTGCCTGTTGAAGGGCGTACGTCCCGAAAGCTTGCGTTTTCGTTTATTAAAAGAAACTCATCTTACTTTACGTGTTGTCCAGCTTTAATGATATATGTTTTTTGTTTTATCCCTAGTACACGTGGTACTGGCTATGATAATCATGGTGGGTAAAAAAGGGCAACTTCTTTTACTGTAAGTGCACCACCATGTCTACACATGTGAAAAGCAGTTCGACTTTGCACTTACAAATGTGCCAGAGCCCCAATGATATAAGTGAAACCGATACAATAGAGGCTACAATGTGAGATTGCCTAAAAACATGACTAAATCCAGTATCCCTCTCAGCAGAGACTGTCTTTATAGATCTCTAAACTGAAATAGTCTCTGATATAATGATAAAGCACAATTTGCATTATAGATTATAATACAAGAAAATAAGACCTAATCCAAATGATTTATTAGTGTGTGACGTTTCAGTAACAACATTGTCACCATCATCAGACAAAAGAATTAAAAAATTATTATTTTGTCTGATGATGATGACAATGTTATTGCCGAAACCTCACACCCCAATAAATAGAAAGTTGATTTATTTTTAAAAGAATTAAAAAATTATTCTTTTATCTGATGATGGTGACAATGTTGTTGCCGAAACATCACACACTAATAAATTATTTGGATTAGGTCTTCTTGTATTATAATCTATGATATAATACCATGGTCTTTCACCCCTGTAAGAGACCATGTTTACCTATGTTTTTATGCTATGGTTTCTCGTGGGACTGTAATTTGTATAGCTCTAGTCTAACTGGTACCCTATGGCTCATCCACTAAGTGGTCTGACATATCTGTGTGTATCAGTTCAAGGAGATCAACCATGCCCATACCATCCTGAGTGACCCTACCAAGAAGTCCATCTATGATACATACGGCTCCCTAGGTCTCTATGTCTCGGAGCAGTTTGGGGAGGACAATGTCAACGCCTACTTTGTGCTCACAAGTACCTGGTGCAAGGTAAGTGTTAACTCTCACCTTGGGGACAACTTTATATCAATATGATGCATGTAGCATCATTAATCACCACAGACACGGTTAGCCATTAAAAGTTGTTTTTATTTCAAAAAGTCTCTCCACTTATTTAGGCATACACTTTTTAGTTAAATGGTATTCTAACAAAAAAAGTAATATAACATATTGTTTACAATAAAAAATATCAAATAATTTAAAAAATAATAATTAAATATTTACATATACAAAAATGTAACTTTTATAAAACACAAAGTTTAACACATCTAGGTGTGGCAATTGGAATTATTTAACCCTACAAGCACACCATCTGTTATCAAAAATGTTAACTATTTTTAACGCGTGTGATTCTTTTAAAATCAAATTTCTACTGCCCTTAATGCAATTATAAAATAATGGGAGGGCCTGAGGCTTATCAGTGGTGAACCCTTCCCACGGTTTCACAAGTTTAATCTACCATACCGGTGTTATTTTGCATTTTTTCAGTTTTCCTTTTGTGTTGATACTGAAAGCTAGACTCTTGGAAAGGGTATTTGAAATGAACTATGAACATTAGTTTTGAGGACACAGTAGAAATACATATAAATGTGAACCCTCCCAGCGGTTTTATTCTATATATTATCTCTATATTCTTTGTCTATAGGCAGTCAACACATTCCGATCCTGTATTAACTCATCCATTGATGAGCTCTACTCATCCCCAGCAGACACCATCAAAAATCTCAAACTCTACAAGCTTGATACCCTAATATGATTGAGTAGAGGTAAGAAAGAAGACAATAAATATATAATTATTTCATCATTGTGCAGTAAAGACAGTAGAAAATTGATTTATTTTTAAAAGAATCATACGCACAAAAAAAAAGTTCAAATTTTTCATAACATTGTATTATGACTGGTACAGAGCAGGAGGGACATACAACGGTTTGTTCTGTCCTCCCAAGAGAATAACAGTCTTTGATTTTCAGACTTGACTCTGGTCATCTACTGACAAAGACTTTCCAGAATAGTTGCAAGGTTTCCCATTATGTACTAAGTGCAGTTCTCAACCTGCAACCCTAAAACACATTATTGACTCATCCATTGATGAGCTCTACTCATCCCCAGCAGACACCATCAAAAATCTCAAACTCTACAAGGTTGATACCTTAATATGATTGTTCAGTGGAGATAAAAAAAAAAAAGAAGATAACTTTATATTGATTGTTGCGCAGGCCTTATGTATTTTCTGCGGCGTGATCACCGGCTGCTACTTCTGCTGTTGTTGCTGCTGCTGTTGTAACTTCTGTTGCGGCAAGTGTAAGCCAGAGATGCCGGATTCCATGGATGAAACCAACTACGACGACCTGGTGGTGAGTTGTGATCATTCAGCAAGCCAACATTCAGTTTTCCCCCAATCCCAATGTCACAATGGTAAAGCACTATTTGGATTATAGATTATAGATATAAGAAAATAAGACCTAATTCAATTATTTTGAAATATTATGATAAAGCACAATTTGTGGATTATAGATTGTAAACACAAGGTAATAAGACCAAATCCGGTTGCCGAGAGGTTAAGGCGATGGATTGCTAATCCATTGGGTTCTGCCTGCGTGGGTTCGAATCCAATCCTCATCGTTTTTTTACACACTATACAAGCTTGATACCCTAATATGATTGAGTAGAGATAAGAAAGAAAGCAGGAGATTTATTTGGATTTGGTCTTATTACCTTGTGTTTAATATATTATATTAAATTATTTAGATTTTAGGTCTTATTTTCTTGTATCTATGATGTCACAATGTTTAAACTAACCTAAAGTCTCATGTTATTAGTCTCCAGTGTTCTCTTGTCTTTTTTCCATCATTTCCTTGCCTATAGTCAGAATTCTTTACAGACAGTATCTCCCTTCTCTCCCTATGCAGTAAAACTTTGCTAAAACAAACCTGGTATATAGAAAAATCTTCCCTTTATAATGTACCTCTGGTAATACTCAATGTTAGTAATGTCCTATACATACTGAACACCATGGCTATGGGGTCGGTGGATGAGTGGTCTAAACTGATGGTTTTCAACCGCTACGACCTGGGTTTGATTCCCGCATTGAACACTTTTTTTCTAATTAAAATAAGAATGCTTCAATGCCCTCTGATTCTTGCAAAAGTCCAACCCCACCAGCGAGTGCAAGTAACCAAACGGGGCTCTGGCATATGCCAAGTGCAAAAGTATAACTGCTTTTCACATGTGTAGATATGTGGTGCACTTACAGTAAAAACAGTCACCAACTTCTACTCACCATGATTATCATGGCCTGTACCACGTGTACCTAAGGATAATAAATATACCATGGCTGTAGTTGACCCAAATGTTCAGTTTCATTGGGGTTTGTTATAGCGAGGTTTTACTGTCTATGTGGTACTTGTCTAACTCAACTCTCTCTACCAGAAGACTAAAAGAAAAGTTGTTCATTGCAGGAAGAGGAGGCAAAAGACAGAACGGAGAAATGGGTTGAGGTCAGTTCAGTTGTTGTCAGTTTTCTTTTCTCCTATTGTTGTGCTAAATGTGTGTCTGGTGTTGTGCATGGTGTTTAGGAGACCTGTCCTCAATCTGGAGATACTGGGGCTCAGGTATGTTCAGCTGTTGGTGGCCCTCTCTTTTCCTCATCTCTTTCTTTCTCTCTTGTTTATTTTTGTGTGTGTCTTTGTCCTTTTTTTTTTTTTTAACTTTTGCAGTAGAACAAATTGTAGAACAAGTTGATTGATAATTTGATAAAGCACAATTTGGACTATAATAAAAGAAAATAAGACCTAATCCAAATAATTTATTAGTGTGTGACGTTTCGGCAACAACATTGTCACCATCATCAGACAAAAGAATACTATAGTAATAATAAATATATAATAAGATTTTATTCTTTTGTCTAATGATGGTGACAATGTTGTTGCCGAAACGTCACACAATAATAAATTATTTGGATTAGGTCTTATTTTCTTTTATTGATTGATAATTGTTAGTTTAAAAAATGTATCATTATTAAAAAGTACAGAATAGTAAGGTGAAGATTTTCTTGTCAAGTTTTTTTTTTTTTTTAGCCGAAGTTTCAAATATTTCTGCCCTTCTGCAGGAGTGAAAATAACATTTTTATCTCCAGTACAAAGGGACAAGTACTTGAAAGCTCGGCAAAATAAAAAACCTTACAAGAAACACTTCCCCTCATGATTTTGTTCTTCTTT